>CACVCL010029393.1:0-72487 GCA_902729485.2 Mus minutoides | reverse complement strand
GGACCTTTGGAAGAGCAGTCAGTGCTCTTACCCGCTGAACCATCTCACCAGCCCTGAGTGTACTTTTTTTTTTTTTTGTATTTCGAAACAGGGTTTCTCTGTATAGCCCTGGCTGTCCTGGAACTCATTTTGTAGACCAGGCTGGCCTCGAACTCAGAAATCCTCCTGCCTCTGCCTCCCGAGTGCTGGGATTAAAGGCGTGCGCCACCACGCCCGGTGAGTGTACTACTTCTTTTTTTTTTTTTTTTTTAAAGATTAATTTTATTTATTATATGTAAGTACACTGTAGCTGTCTTCAGACGCTCCAGAAGAGGGCGCCAGATCTCGTTATGGATGGTTGTGAGCCACCATGTGGATGCTGGGATTTGAATTTATCACCTTCGGAAGAGCAGTCGGGTGTTCTTCCCCGCTGAGCCATCTCACCAGCCCGAGTGTACTACTTCTTAAGAAGTAAATGTTGTAGGATATTTGACCACACTGTGAACACTGAGATTGTGTTATTTACTGGAAATACCCATTTTTTTTTTAAAGATTTATTTTATTTATTATATGTAAGTACACTGTAGCTGTCTTCAGGCATTCCTAAAGAGGCCGCCAGATCTCATTAAGGATGGTTGTGAGCCACCATGTGGTTGCTGGGATTTGAACTTATCACCTTCAGAAGAGCAGTCGGGTGCTCTTACCCGCTGAGCCATCTCACCAGCCCCCGGAAATACCCATTTTTAGTTATGGTGTGGCTCAGCCTTAGCACTCATCTTTAATCCAAAAGCCTTCTGCTTTAATATTGTAAACAGGATTAAATAAAGTCAACCACAAGTCAAGAGGTGGAACAAGCAACCAATTGAGAGGAAGTAAACATAAGATTTTTTTTTTAAGTTTTTCGAGACAGGGTTTCTCTGTGTAGCTCTGGCTGTCCTGGAACTCACTTTGTAGACCAGGCTGGCCTCGAAATCCACCTGCCTCTGCCTCCCGTGTACTGGGATTAAAGGCTTGTGCCACCACGCCTGGCTATAAGATTATTAAAAAAATAAAACAGTAAGAGAAAGAAGGACTGATAGACACACAGGAGGTATAAAGGAGGGGCATTGAGTTTGAAGGAGGTTGTTTGAGACAGCTAGAGAGAGGGAATTCCTGATGAGACAACAGCTGAAGAGGAAGGTCATCTGGGTGCTTTCTCTGCCTCTGAGCTAGTAGGCTTTCACNAAAAAAAAAAAAAAAAAAAAAAAAAGAGGGGCTGGTGAGATGGCTCAGAGGGTAAGAGCACCCAACTGCTCTTCCGAAGGTGATAAGTTCAAATCCCAGCATCCACATGGTAGCTCACAACCATCCGTAACGAGATCTGGCGCCCTCTTCTGGAGTGTCTGAAGACAGCTACAGTGTACTTACATATAATAAATAAAAAAAAAATCTTTAAAAAAAAAAAAAGATAATACTTTTTCTATAGTCAAAAAAACAAGCTGGTTGTGGTGGCACACGGTGGTAGGATTTGCTGAGGGTGGCAGAGGAAGGAGGATCACAAGTTTGAGGCCAGGCTGGGCTACACATTTCCAGGACAGCCAGGGCTATACAGAGAAACCCTGTCTCAAAAAACCAAAAACAGGGCTGGTGAGATGGCTCAGTGGATAAGAGCACCCGACTGCTCTTCTGAAGGTGATAAGTTCAAATCCCAGCAACCACATGGTGGCTCACAACCATCCGTAACGAGATCTGGCTCCCTCTTCTGGAGTGTCTGAGGACAGCTACAGTGTACTTACATATAATAAAATAAAATAAATCTTTAAAAAAAAAACAAAAACCAAACAAAACAACAAAACCATTTTGCCCTAGGAAAAAGGAAAAATATAACCTACCAGAAAAGGCTAACCCCCACCCCCACCCCAGTTAGTGTTGGGGTGGCTTTTGGTTTTATCTGCGTAGGAGAGTAAAAGCATCCAACTAAGGAAGCCGAGGCCACTGGACACGTGAAATATTTGAGAAAAAGGAGGGATTATCAGGAGAAAATGTCCTAAGAAAAAAAGTAAATTGGCCAAGTATTATCACTGACCAGCTGACTGGCCTGAAATCCAGCTGACATGCCTGAAATCCAGGCTCAAGGATGTGAGACTCCCAATGGCAGGCCCTTCCCACCAGACAACCCCACAATTGGGCTGTGAGGAGGGGCGCAGGTCAGGCAGGGCATGACTGCCCTCCCTTCATTCCTCCTGCCAAGTGGCTGGTCTACCCATGACCGATTCCCAAATGCTTGTTTCTGCTGCCCTCTACAGACAGAAGTGACAAAGTGTCTTTATGTGGTCCCATTTCAAATAAAATTAAAGCTGACTTTGGGATTAGAGCATGGCTCTCTCCTTTTCTAACCCAACACATGCTTGGTAAAGGAAAATCCCAAATCCCTGTCTCAGATCAGAAGAGTCACCTGGTATGGGACAGAGGAAAACAACAAAAAAATTATTGCCATTAATCTCGTAGTCTTTTGATTTTCATTTGACTCTAAAACTTTACTTAAGGTATAAATATTATCCCCAACACTATAAGATTACTATGTATGTGAAACTTTCTATCGTGATGCTAATAGTCATACACAGTACTAACTAATTCTAGAAATAAGCTTTATCTAGCTTCCTGTAGGTGTTAGTGTCTGAAGTATGTAACTAGGAACAAAGTTTGTACCTCAGATGTTCTTTTTTTTTTTTAAAGATTTATTTATTTATTACACTGTAGCTGTCTTCAGATACTCCAGAAGAAGCCATCAGATTTCGTTACAGATGGTTGTGAGCCAACATGTGGTTGCTGGGACTTGAACTCAGGACCTTTGGAAGAACAGTCATTGCTCTTACCCGCTGAGCCATCTTATCAGCCCCACCTCAGATGTTCTTAATAGATTATGGTCCTCAAACCCTTCAGAGATTTGCTGAATATGGTATTTTAAATATTTACATTTTCTACAATGAACAGTGACCATTCCTCACAGTAAACTTAAAGGTCTCCAAGAAGATGATGAGGCCCTGCAAGAAAGCTACTTGGATTGTGGTATCACTAACCACTGGGAACACAGCCCTATGCCTCTTCTGCCAGCAGCTCTGTGCAAACAGAGGACACCTTTGGGTTGACTGCTGTGTTCTACCAAGCCAGGATTGCCAATAAGTTGAAGAATACCACCCAAAGATCAGCTTCGGACTGCAAACTGCTTGGGACATTCAAATTGCTGAGTTCATATGAAATTGACAGAAACATTTTACACAAGTCTAGACTCAAACATATTCAATCCTAAAACTGCCAAATACAAACACACTGGACACTGTGGAAAGCTTGGTGGAAATAGCTTCATTGTTGTAAACAATTTTACTGTGTTAAGCATTAAAACCTAGCCAGGCGTAGTGGCACATGCCTTTAATCCCAGCACTCAGGGTTTCTCTGTATAGCCCTGGCTGTCCTGGAACTCACTTTGTAGACCAGGCTGGCCTTGAACTCAGAAATCTGCCTGCCTCTGCCTCCCGAGTGCTGGGATTAAAGGTATGCACCACCAACGCCCGAGTGTGGCTCATTCTTAATACATACCTTTAACCAAGAGCTTTCTGCTTGAATACTGTAAATATGATTAAATAAAGTCAACCATTGACCAAGAGGCAGAGCAAGCAACCAGTTGATTAGAAGTGGACATAGGATAATTAAGAAAAACACAGAGAGTAAGAGGGTGTCAGGAGGACAGATAGGTACACAGGAAGTAAGTAGAATTGAAGGAGGTTGTTTGAGATGGAGAGAGGGGGAAACTCCTGATGGGACATAGGCTGAGAAGGAAGTTCAGCTGGGTGCTTTCTCTCTGAGCTAGCAGGCTTTCACCTCAGCATCTGGGTCCCAAGTCTTTTTTTGGTCAAATCAAACAAATGAGATTTTGTTTAGAACACATAAAACAGAGTTGGAGAGGTGGCTCAGTGGTTAGGAGCACTGACTGCCCTTCCAGAGGTCCTGAGATCAATTCCCAGCAACCACATGATGGCTCACAACCATCTGTAATGGGACCCTATGCCCTCTTCTGGTGTGTCTGAAGNTGGGTCCCAAGTCTTTTTTTGGTCAAATCAAACAAATGAGATTTTGTTTAGAACACATAAAACAGAGTTGGAGAGGTGGCTCAGTGGTTAGGAGCACTGACTGCCCTTCCAGAGGTCCTGAGATCAATTCCCAGCAACCACATGATGGCTCACAACCATCTGTAATGGGACCCTATGCCCTCTTCTGGTGTGTCTGAAGACAATGACAATGTACTCATATATAAAATAAATAAACTTTATAAAAAAAAGAAAAAGAAAAACTTTTAAAATTTTTTAAAATTTGTAGCCTAGACTGTCCTTGAACTCTGATCTTTGTGCTTCAATTTCCTGGCTTTCAGCTCTGTTTTCTAGTCACTTTTGTTATTGCTGTTTATTCTGTACGTATGTGTGCCTGCGTGAGTATTTGTACTCAGAGGCCAGAGGCATTGGATCCCATGGAACTAAAGATACAGGCAGTCATGAGACACCTGATGTGGATGCTGGGCATCAAACCCAGCTCCTCCAGAGGAGCCATCTCTGTAGTCTCTCAGCTTTGTAGTTTTAAGCACAGTACTATTAAATATCTTTTCTCATATTTATCCCTAGTAAATATACATGTTTTGATGTTCTACCAGGTTTTGTTGAGGTGAGTTTAGCTACACTTCTTTGGCTCCCCATGGGTCGCATGCATGCATCTGCCCAGCTATCTGGATTCAAGAATGGAACGTGCACGTGCATGCGCGCATACGAAAACACACACACACACACACACACACACACACACACACCAGTTAATTTTCAAATGCGTTGGCTCTCTCAAAGGCTGGGCACTCCTAAACCCTCCCCAGCTAACCCAGGAGAAGTGCCTGGTGGCTACCCATCTGAATTCTCACATGGCTGACTGACTTTTTCTCCTGCAGTTCCCATGTCCCATCCTTCTCCCCCGAGTCATGGTGATTTTTCTCTCTCCTTTTTCCCAGTTCCTAGCCCATGCAAATCATCCCACCCTATCTCCCTTTACACAGCCATTGGCCACTGGCATCTTTATTTTTTTTTCTAAGATTTATGTATTTATTTTATGTATATATTAATACACCATTGTTCTCTTCAGACACACCAGAAGAGGGCATCAGATCCCATTACAGATGGTTATGAGTCACCATGTGGTTGCTGGGAATTGAAATCAGGACCTCTGGAAGAGCAGTCAGTGCTCTTAACCACTGAGCCATCTCTCTAGCCCACTGGCATCTTTATTAATCCATCAAAAACCAATTGGGGACAAGGACCTTCAGCATCTGGACAAAAAGATTCCTGATTAAATCAAAGCATTAGAACCAGTCCCCAACCCCTCACCTTTTCTGTCCAAAATAAAAAACAAAGAACAGCTGGGAGGTGGTGGCGAACACCTTTAATCCCAGCACTTGGGAGGCAGAGACAGGCAGATTCTGAGTTCAAGGCCAGCCTGGTCTACAGAGTGAGTTCCAGGACAGCCAGGGCTATACAGAGAAACCCTATCTTGGAAAAACCAAACAACAACAAACAAACAAACAACAACAAAAAACTCTTCTCTCAGGTGTAAATTGAGCATAACCATATACAATTAACATCCAGTCCATCATATTTGTCAATTAGATAAAGTACTCTTCCATCATATCCTAACTAAAAAAGTTTAAAATTCTACACCTAGGCCGGGCGTGGTGGCGCACGCCTTTAATCCCAGCATTCGGGAGGCAGAGGCAGGCAGATTTCTGAGTTCAAGGCTAGCCTGGTCTACAGAGTGAGTTCCAGGACAGCCAGGGCTACACAGAGAAACCCTGTCTCAAAAAAAAAAAATTCTACACCTGAATTATTTGATTTTAGCCCGTATCACCATATGAAAATCATGCTTTCAACTCTATATCACCCCTCTCAATGCTAAACAACTTAAGTTTGCTTATGATACTATAACTAGTCTTCAATCCCATCAGAAATCCAAGAACAAATTAAATATTATTTGCGTATATAGGAAGCATAAAACATAGCTTCCGGGGCTGGTGAGATGGCTCAGCGGGTAAGAGCACCCGACTGCTCTTCTGAAGGTGATAAGTTCAAATCCCAGCATCCACATGGTGGCTCACAACCATTCGTAACAAGATCTGGCGCCCTCTTCTGGAGTGTCTGAAGACAGCTACGGTGTACTTACATATAATAAAATAAATCTTTAAAAAAAAAAAAAACATAGCTTCCGCCGGGCATGGTGGTGCACGCCTTTAATCCCAGCACTTGGGAGGTAGAGGCAGGTGGATTTCTGAGTTCGATTCCAGCCTGGTCTACAAAGTAAGTTCCAGGACAGCCAAGGCTACACAGAGAAACCCTGTCTCGAAAACAAAATAAAGGGGCTGGTGAGATGGCTCAGCGGGTTAGAGCACCCGACTGCTCTTCCGAAGGTGATGAGTTCAAATCCCAGCAACCACATGGTGGCTTACAACCACCCGTAACAAGATCTGACGCCCTCCTCTGGTGCGTCTGAAGTCAGCTACAGCGTACTTATGAAGAATAATAAATGAATCCTTGGATCGGAGAGACCAACTGGAGCAAGCCAGGCTGTCCGGAGCGAGTGGAGCCGAATGGGGACGGCCGGAGCAAGCAGAGCCCGAGCGGGGCTGGCTGGAACAAGCCGGGGCCGTACGGGGGCGGCCGGGAGCAAGTGGGGCTGGCCGGAACGAGCGGGGTCGAGCAGAGCGAGCGAGCGAGCGAGGTTGACCGGAACAAGGGAAACAAAACAAAACAAAACAAACAAACAAAAAAAACATAGCTTCCAAAACTTAAACAAATTGTAGAGTCCACTAACTACCTGGCAGTCCCCTATTTCTCAAAACATTGGAACACTTGTTTTCAGCCTTCTTGCCAGAGCCTTCTGGCAGACCCTGAACTGAAGTAGGAATATGAAGGACTAGCTTACCCTGTCTTGGCAGAGCTTAGCAGATGACTATCCCACATTTGCTTGTTCCTTTTGGACAGTATTTTGTCTGCAGATGATACAGGCAATTTCTGCCCAGTAGCTACCTTGCCAGGATAAGAAACCTTGCCTGGAGGTAAAAATGCCAAATATCTTTGCTGAACCGTGAAGAGGATAGTGTCAGGAGCAGACATGTCTCTAGACAAAATTTCTAACGACAATGAAATGATTAAATGTCAGATTCTATGGACTTCTGACATTTGAAGATTATCTCTCTATACAAGGTATATCTGAATTGTCAAATTTTGACTACTTCCTAGCTATTTCTAATTAAATAACATTGAAATCACCTTATTGTAATGAAATCAGAATCTGATATAACCATGAGTTTACTATCTGGAATCAGTAGCAATTCCTGAAGCTGTTCTGGATGCAAGTCTCTGGAAGCAGGGGACTGGAACAGCAGGTCAGTTCAGCATCTCTGAGGATGAATCTTGTCAAAGCTGTACATTCTGTAATATATGAATCTCACAACCAAAATTTTAATACCGTTAAGATATCCATATGGTGGGAATGGGTGGGTAGGGGAGCAGGGCAGGGGGTGGTATATTTCAGGATAGCATTTGAAATGTAAATAAAGAAAATATCTAATAAAAAAAAAGATATCCATATGGATTGTGCAGGGTGCACAGGTCAGTTAAGGATGAAATTTTGCTCCTTGATTGAGCTAGTGAAAGACAACTATCTTTTTTATGAGTGCTTGTCTCCAAATTTGGGGGTAGGAGGATGCTCACCATCCCTCAGTATCTCTTTGTGCAGATGCAGCCTGTTTGTGCCTCACGTGGTCACCAGTTGTCAATCTGTGTGCCAAAGGCTATCTGTGGAGACCTCTGGCCCTGCCCAGGGGGAGGGTTCACGCAAAGTGGAAAGGGCACAAGCAAGGAGGAGGAAGGACTACTTACTATCTCTCCTTCTCCTTCTCCTTCTCCTTCTCCTTCTCCTTCTCCTTCTTCTCCTTCTCCTTCTCCTTCTCCTTCTCCTTCTCCTTCTCCTTCTCCTTCTCCTTCTCCTTCTCCTTCTTCTTCTCCTTCTTGTTCTTCTTCCTCTTCCTCTCTTTCTCCTCTTCCTCCTCCTCCTTCTCTCTCCTCCTCCTCCTCCTCCTCCTCTTCCTCCTTCTTCTTCTGTGCTGCTGCCCAGGAAGCCTCTGTTGCCCAGGGAGCAGATACTGCACTGGCTGTGCAGAGCCAAGCTGAGCTGAGCCACCGGAGAGCTGCTTGTGTGCAAGCATGGAGAGTGTAGGGAGGCTTCTGGTGGTGAAGGCTTTGGGAGAACATTCTCTTCGCAGGCACTATTTTTTTGAAAGGTGCTTTCAGATGACAGAGTAGTTCTCACACACCTTTATTTCTTCTGGATAGGATCTTATACAGTTTTGGTGTAGGGTAGGTCTGAGAGCTGGTGCTTCCTATTGGCTTGACCTAAGATGCCTCATCTACATGAGGAAGGACTTGTGGGTGCTGGCCCTATGTGACTGATGACCACAATTTTCTCTAGAGGAGGCTGTGATTACATGAAAGAGGCCTGGAATCCAGAGCAGGTGAAGCTCCTACTGTCCCTTCTGGGTCTCCAGGGCTTCAAGCCCTAGCTTGACTTTACCAGGCTGCCTCTCACAGTCCACCACCCCACAGTATATAATTGTAAACTCTTTAATTCAGGATAGATGGTAGAGTATTTTATTTAAATAAACAAATATAATGGAGTGGATGTTAATTGTATATCAAAGTTTATAACTTACATCATCATTATGGTTGTGCTTAATTTATGTCTGAGAGAAAAGAGCCTTTTTTTTTAAAGGAGCCAGGATACATTTTTTTATATATTTTTAAATATTTTTTTATTTATTAATTATATGTAAGTACACTGTAGCTGTCTTCAGACACTCCAGAAGAGGGCATCATTATGGGTGGTTGTGAGCCACCATGTGGTTTCTGGGATTTGAACTCGGGACCTTCGGAAGAGCAGTCGGCACTCTTAACCACTGAGCCATCTCACCAGCCCCATTTTTTTTTTTTAATTTATTATATGTGAGTACACTGTAGCTGTCTTCAGACACTCCAGAAGAGGGAGCCAGATCTCCTTACGGATGGTTGTGAGCCACCATGTGGTTGCTGGGATTTGAACTTATCACCTTCGGAAGAGCAGTTGGGTGCTCTTACCCGCTGAGCCATCTCACCAGCCCCCAAGAGCCTTTTTTATTAGACAAAAAGGGTGAGATGTTGGGGGTTGTTTCTAATGTTGTTTGAGTTAATTCAGCTCCCAAAATCACATGAGAATCTGTGAGTTCAAAAGCTGAGGGTCCCTGACCCCAGTTGGTTCTAACTGGTGAATAAAGTTACTGGCAGCCAATGGCTGGGCAGGAAGTCAGACTTTAGATTTCATAGCCAAGAAATGACTATAAGAAGAAGGGACAAAAACGCCATGCTAGGAGAGAGATGCAGTGCAGGCAGGAGAACTGCAGAAGATAGAATATCAACCGTGTATAAACTGGAGCAAGCAGTCTCAGGGGCCACTCCCCTGATTGGGTCTGGGGTAAAATATAGATTTTAGAAAGTGATAACTCGGGGCTGGCGAGATGGCTCAGCTGTTAAGAGCACCGACTGTTCTTCCAAAGGTCCTGAGTTCAAATCCCAGCAACCACATGGTGGCTCACAACCACCCATAATGAGATCTGATGCCCTCTTATGGTGTGTCTGAAGTCAGCTACAGTGTACTTATGTATAATAATAAATAAATATTTAAAAAAAAAAAAAAAGAAAGTGATAACTCAGGGTTATCGGAGGGTAAAGTGTTTTAACCAAGTGGAGTTAGGGAGAAGCCCAGCTGTTGGGCTGTTAAGGCATATTAAAAATAAGCTGAAGTGTATGTCTTTCATTCGGGAATCCAGAGCTCTTGGTTGGGTCCAGAGGAGGTACAAGTACCCACCCGGAACATAGAATGTAACTGTTAAATATTTACTGCTATAATGGTGTTTTATCACAGCAACAGAAACCCTAAAACAGTGCCTGACTGGGTTGATGAGAGATTATGGAACAAGATTAGGCTGGGCTTCCTGCTCCTACCATGTCTTGTTCCTCAAGGGTCCAGTCTCTGCCTTCAACAACAAATGTGGTTCCCGTGCCTTACTTCTTTGAAGAGGCTAGCTCTGTCCTTCCAAATGTCTTGACAGCTCTCTAGGAATACCACAGTCCTCCAGCTCTGAAGGACAAGAGAGGCATGGATCTGAGGATGGGTGAATATTCATATGGTTGAGTAGAGAGTCCCTTCCATATAAGGCTGGGACCACACACGCACAGTATCAGTTCCTGGTGTAACTGAGAGAGTAAATCAAGCTGGCAAATTATGGTCCTATGAGGTGATAGAAATACAGGGATAACAAAAGCATTTTTGTGGACTCTGGTTTCTCATTTCCCAGCAAATGTAAATGAAGAACTACACTCTATTCAGATATACCAGAAGAGGACATTGGATCCCATTTCAGATGGTTGTAAGCTACCATGTGGTTGCTGGGAATTGAACTCAGTATCTCTGGAAGAGCAGTTAGTGGGGTTTTTTTTTGTTTTGTTTTTTTGTTTTGTTTTGTTTTGTTTTGTTTTCTGAGACAGGGTTTCTCTGTATAGCCCTGGCTGTCCTGGAACTCACTTTGTAGACCAGGCTGGCCTCGAACTCAGAAATCTGCCTGCCTCTGCCTCTGCCTCTGCCTCCGGAGTGCTGGGATTTTTTTTTTTTTTTTTTTTTTTTTTTTTTTTTTTTTTTTTTTTTTTTTTTTTTTGGTGTTTCGAGACAGGGTTTCTCTGTATAGTCCTGGCTGTCCTGGAACTCACTCTGTAGACCAGGCTGGCCTCGAACTCAGAAATCCACCTGCCTCTGCCTCCCGAGTGCTGGGATTAAAGGTGTGCGCCACCACGCCCAGCAGCAGTTAATGTTCCTAACTGCTAAGCCATCTCTCCAGCCCAAAGAACTTGTTTCTAGAGAAACAAGTCTGTCTGTTTGTCTGCCCGGGTTTGCTTCCATTTATAGCTGTGGGGATTCCCAAGGGTGGAAACTGGTGCTTCTGGCACTTAGAAAGGAGGAAGAGATGATGGGAGATGCCTAAGGCATTTCATGATGTAATGGGAAAAGAATACAGTCTTGGTCTGGAAAGATGGTTCTGTCTTTAAGAGCATTGGCTGCTCTTCTGGGGGTGGGGGGCTGGGTTCAATTTCCAACACCCACATGAAGACTATAACCACCTGTAATCTCAGTGCCAGGGAATATGACACCCTCTTCTAGGCTCTGTAAGCAACAGACATGTATGTGGTGCACAATCATATATGCAGTTAAACACTGATACACATAAAACAAATTTAAAAACTAGAGTATTTGGTGGTGGTGGTTTTGTGGCAGGGTCTCACTAGGTAGTCCTGAATGGCAGAATTCACTGTAGACCATATTGGCCTTAAACTCACAGAGATTGTTCTGCTCCTACCTCCCAAGTGCTAGGATTAAAGACATATGTCCCCACCATGCCCAGCTCTTATTTTATTTAAAAGATTTATCTTATGTGTATGAATGTTTTATATGCACGTGCCTGGTGCCCTTAGAGGCCAAAACAGGGTGTCAGATCCTCTAAAACTGGAATTGGAGAGCATCATGTGGCATGATGTATGTGCTAGGAACTATCCTGGGTCCTCTGTAAGAACAGCAAGTGCAGCCAGGCAGTGGCTTTGATTCCAGCACTCAGGAGGCACAGGTGGAGGTGGAGGCAGAGGCAGGCAGATCTCTGAGTTTAAGGCCAACCTGATCTAGAGAGTGCTACACAGAGAGACCCTGTCTTGAAAAACAAAAAAAAAAAAACAAAAAACAAAAAACAAAAAACAAAAAACCAACACATGAATATGAATGTGCTTTCAATTTAATCCTAGGTGTGGGTACATGGGACAGCTTCAGATTGTGCACAGCAGCTGACTATGATCTGCCTCGTGCTCTAAGAGGAGCATGATTTTCCCAGTTACAGATGGTTTTTGCGAGGTTTTCAGAGGGTGTATAAATACTAGGGCCCCAAGAGGGAGGGTGGGTTGTCGGTTGCTGCGAGTTGTTGTCAGTCTCCATTTGTTAAGTGGTTGTGTGGTGTGCAAAGAAGAAACAAGAAAAAGAAATTAGATATCCTGGTGGCAAAGATCAAACTTGCCTCAAGGAACTCAATGATCCTAAGAAGGAAGTGGTCTAACAATAACATCGCCCCTTCCTGACCCCTGACTTTACTCAGGGGTCTCTTTCCTTTCCTCTCCCTTTTTCTCTTCTATCTAGTGCTGGAAGAAAAGGGGTGGAGTAGGGTGGAAGAAAGAAAAACTCACAATGTAGCCAAAGTCCTGCTACAGTAAAGTGACTCGGGCTGCCTCCCATCTTCCTGGGAGCCCCAGGGTTACAGGTGCTCTCTCCTGAGCACAGTGCTGCCTGCATAAGCTCCAGGGCTCTGAACAGAGACCCTCATGCATGCATCTTATCTCCTCGGTAAACTCCCTCTCCAACCTAAGCTTCGTGGTTTTGGTTTTGTTCTGTGTGCAAATGATGGAGTTGGAGGATTCCAGCAAGCAAGGGAGCACTGTTCTGCTGATCCACACTGGCAGCCGGGTCCCCGGAGTGCCTAGGCTGGCTCTACAATTCTGGCTAAAAAAGCATGGCCGTAAGAAATGAATAAAGGCCGACTCAGACTATGGCGTCAGGAAGTAGTGTAACCCCCTCTGGGCACAAGCTCAGGCTGTGAAATCTCACCAACCCCCACCCTGGAAAGCTCTGCCCCACAAGGAAAGCTGTATAACATGTGTCTTCTGCTCAGTTCTCTGTGGCTTCTCTCCTGACTGCCAGGATACCTTTCTCTTCAGAGCTATAACACTTATAGGTAGCCCTGGGGTTACGGCTGAGTGCCTTCTGCCAATCTCATCCCACCTCTCTCTTGTTCAAAACCCCAACATTCTGTTTCCCCAAAAGCAACTCTCTCACCTCTGGGGTTCTCATATGGGCTAGAGCTTCTCTGAAATGCCTCTCTGACTCCACCCCCAGCACCCCAAGACAACTGAGTATCAGATGCTTCCTTAACCAGCAGAAGAGTGCTAAATTGCTCTCAGAATCCTTGAAAAAACAATCTCCCTCTTACCTCCCCAGTCCATGCTCTCCCAAAGCTCTTGCTGTGGAGAGAGATGAGGAGAGAAAGGAGATGACCTCATTAGAGACAGTTTTCCAGCTAGGACTGAGCTCACGGGGAGACAGGATGAGGTGTGGTAAAGGCTTTTCTCAGGTTCCAGAACTCCACAATGAGGCTTGGGACATGGAGGAATGTGGTTATGACTGAGCTCTGAGTCCACCAGAGGAATGAAGTGGCAGGGGAGGTGGGACAGGTTGGCAGGACTCTTCAGTAATGTAGAGCAGGCCTAAAGGTGTGGCTGTGGCCATCCACCTACGGCCTCACAAGTCCAATGTGCCCAGAAGGGGTACACAGGAAACTGCGACTTCCTCCTTCTCCTTTCTTTCCCTTTCTTAGCATCAAGGTCACATGGTACTGCACTGAATTCTGACCTGTGTTTTAATTGGCAGTGATCCCTTGGCATGATAACAGCTGTTCATTGTCCTGCTTCCTTCCACGACCAACACTCCAAACTTCCCCTTTAAATGATAGTTATGCAAAGAACAAGGTAACAATGGACTATTTTCATCTGATTTAACTTCTGTAAGGAATTTTTATTTTATATGTATGTCTGCATGTATGGACATGTAGCATGTAGTCGAAACCAGTGGAAACCAAAAAAAGAGAGGGGCAAATTCTCTAGAACTGGAGTTATAGATGACAGGGAGATGCTAGATGGGTGCTGGGTACCACATGCAGGTCATCTGCAAGAGCAGCAAATACTCCTAACTCCTAAGGTATCTCTAGCCCCAATTTAAAACTGCTTAAATAGTATTTGCCTGTGCAAGCATAGATGTTCAGTGTACTACTGAATGTAGGCAAGCGTCAGGACAAATTTCAGGAGTCTGTTCTGTCCTTCCACCTCATGGATCCTGACCACCCAGGGCACACTGTCAGGTCTGACAAGCATCTACTTGATATCTAGTCCCAGACCAGTTTGGTTTGGTTTTGAGACAGGGTCTCAGTACCTAACCTTGTCTGGCCTGGAATTCGGTAGACAGAGCAGGCTGGGTGTGCCAGCAAACCATTAAGCCTGTCACCATCTTATTTTGAAGATTGAGTAGTGTTGGGGGGTGCATACTACTGTGCATGTATAAAGGTCAGAAGACAACCCTGGGATGCCTGTCTTCTCCTACCTTTACATAGGCAGATTCCAGGGACAGCCATCTTCACAGGTTTGTTTGTTTATATATAGATTATACCTTGTTGTACTGCCAAGTTTGGCCTTGGTGATCAGGTGATCCAGCTGCCTCAGCCATGCAGTGACCACAGCTTCTTGGCATCTCGCTGAATTGTTGCATATTTTCTTAACACTTTTTTGGGGGAAGTGAGTGTGTGTGTGTGTGTGTGTGTGTGTGTGTGTGTGTGTGTGTGTAGGTCAAAGGGCAGCTTGTGAGTGGCACGTCTATCTTTCTCCTATGCAGATCCTGGAGACGGAATTCAAGTCACCAGGCTTGGCAGCAGACCCCTTTCCCCAAAGAGGCCCGATCTCTGGCCTGCCCCCATTAACATTTTAAGCAAAGCAGCACAGGGTCTCAATCAGAGAGACACAGGAAAGGCACAGCCACTGTGGGACTCCGGGTGATGGGTTCCTCTCTCTTTATCTGACTCCCAGTTCTCTAATGCCATATTCCTTCCCTAATCTCTTCTCACACCTCCCCTTTTCACAGAGAGCTCTCTGCACCCTGGGGAGAGAAAAAAAAAAGCAACTTCTGGTTTGGCTCCACATCGCTAGTGTCTCCCTTTCCTTCCCCATTACATGCATGTTGACAATGTGAACATATCCCTCCCTTGCGCTGCCCCACCCACCACTGTTGTCCAACTGGGAAGAAGTAGGCTGTTCTACCTATACCTGTCCCTCTTAGGTGTGAGCATGGGCAGGGGCTCTTACAACCTGAACCTCCAGACCAACACCTGGATTCCAAGGGCTCTTCTGAGAGCTCTCCTGAGGACGACAGCAGCGGCGGGTGGCGGTGCTTGCCAGGCCGGAAGGTAGGCACTCCCTGGTTCTTCTGCTCTGCTGTGCTCTGCTCTAGCAACCACTGCAGCCTTGTGATGGCCACATTCAATTCTTCTGCCTCTCTGCCTACCCTCTTAAGGGTCAATGGCTCTGGAGACAGAGCGCTGAGTACTGACGGTGCTGCAATGCCTGTCCAGTTCCGTGTTCTGAGGATCCTGGTTGCACTGGCCTACAGACTTGTAGGTATCATTGGCTTGCTGGGAAATTTGGCTGTATTGTGGGTTCTAGGTAACTGTGGTCAGCGTGTGCCTGGCCCGCCTTCTGATACTTTTGTCTTCAGCCTGGCTCTAGCAGACTTGGGGCTGGCCCTCACTCTCCCTTTCTGGGCGACCGAGTCAGCAATGGACTTCCACTGGCCTTTCAGAAGTGCCCTCTGCAGGTAGTCCTGACCTCCACCGTCCTCAGCATCTACGCCAGCACCTTCCAAATCACAGCACTGAGTATCGCGTGATACTGGGTGGTAGCCATGGCTGTGGGACCAGGTAGTCACCTTTCAGTCATTTGGGCCCGTGCGGTCACCCCGGCAGTGTGGATGGCAGCTGCCCTGGTGATTGTGCCCACAGCAATCTTTGGGGCTGAGTTCTGGAACGTGCACCTCTGTCTTCTGCGTTTCCCCAGCAGATACTGGCTGGGGGCTTAACAACTACAGAGGGTAGTTCTGGCCTTCACCGTGCCCTTGGGCATCATTACCACCAATTACCTGCTGCTGTTGGCCTTTCTAGAGCGGCAGCAACTATGCAGGCCACAACAGTGGCAGGACAGCCAAGTGGTAGCCTGCTCTGTCTGTGTCCTGGTGGCTTCCTTCGTCCTCTGCTGGGTTCCCAACCATGTAGTCACTCTCTAGGAAATTCTGGTAAGGTTTGACCTGGTGCCCTGGGACAGTACTTTCTACACCTTCCATACTTACGTCCTTCCCGAGATCACCTGCTTGGCCCACAGCAACAGCTGCCTTAACCCTGTGGTCTATTGTTTCCTGCAGCAGGAGCCCTGGCAGGTTCTTGTCAGCTCCTTCAGAGCTCTCTGGTCAAGACTGTGGCCCCAGAGCAAGGCATGCATGGAACAAATGGCCCTCAAGGAGGTAGGCGGGGTGGGTAGCCAGCACTCAGGAGAGTGGCTCTTCTAGGACACACACAAACACAACGTGGTAATGGATGAAGGATGCAGCCGGAACACTCTCCTCTCTGAGACCTATCAGGGGCAGAGCCCACAGATTCTAGAAGAGGAGCAGCTACTTTCTCCGTCAGGCTGCAGTGTCCTCAGGAGAAGTCTGATCTTTGATCACCCACTCTGGGTGTGACAGAACGGAGAAGCTGGAGTCCAAACAGGAGGTGGATGTGGCAAAGCTTATCTCTGGAGATGGCAAAGAGGAACTGAGAATAAACCAGACCATCCACAGACTGTCTTGACCTTTCATGCAAGTACTTCACAGGATAACTTCCATCACCTGGTTTAGACTAACAGGTCAGGTGTCGGTTCTCCCTGTCCTAGTCACTTTAGAATAGGGCACCCATTATGCCTCTTTGGTACCAAACCCAAAAATGTATTCTCTGGCCACTCAGCTTTTTGTCAACATTTGTCTGCAGTTTTGCTGCCACAAGATGCAAGGATGGAGTTTCGCTGGAATCTTGGTTACGTGTCAGACCCTGATAGATCTGCCCCTTTTAATCAAGGACTGGGAAACAATCATAAGGGAAAGACATGGGTCTGGGGGTGGGGAGTCAAGAGATACAGAAGAGAGTTGTAGGCTGAGGGTCAGAAACCAGCTCGTCTCACTGAGTACAGCTGCACTTCAGCCAAGCGCCAGAGCATGTGGGCTGGAATCTTCCCCTCAGGCAAATTATTCTACAGGTCAGTTCTCTCCTACAATTGGAGGCAGGGTTTCATGATACCCAGGCTGGTCTCATACTGTAAAGCTGAAGATCGCTTGGAATCTTTAATCTTGGTCCCAGATGCTAGAATTATAGGCATGTACCAACAAGTTGAGCTTTTCAGATCATTTTAGCCTATTCTTCTTTCTTTCCTGTGTTTATGTATGTATGCATGCATGCATACATGTATATTTGTGTTCACACTTGCACATGTGAGTGTCAGAAGCAGACATAAGGTTTCTTCATTTCCTTGTTTGTTTGTTTGTTTTTTGAAACAGGGTCTTATGACCTAACCCTAACTGTCCTGGAATTCACTCTGTAGACCAGGCTGTCCCTTGAACCTTGAACTCAGAAACTCACCTGGTTCTGCCTCCCATGTGCTGGAATTACAGGCATGTGCGAGCACACCTTGCTTTTTTTGTTGTTTGTTTTTGTTTTTGTTTTTTTTTAAATTTATTTATTTCATGTTTATGATTATACCAATGCTCTCTCCAGACATACCAGAAGAGGGCATCAGACCCCATTACAGGTGATTGTGAGCCACCATGTGGTTGCTGGAAATTGAACTCAGGACCTCTGGAAGAGCAGTCAGTGCTCTTAACCGCTGAGCCATCACTCCAGCCCCTTGTTTTTGTTTTTTGAGACAGGGTTTCTCTTTATAGTCCTGGCTATCCTGGAACTCACTCTGTAGACCAGGCTGGCCTCAAACTCAGAAATGCACCTGCCTCTGCCTCCCGAGTGCTGGGATTAAAGGCATGCACCACCAACGCCCTTTCTTTAATTTTTAAAAAATTACATTTAATTCAAGTGTGTTCGGACGAGGAGACATGTTCCACATGCATGTGGAGATCAGGACAGCTTAGAGTCGGCTTTCCCTTTCTACCATCTAAGATTCTGGGAATGAGTTTAGGCTATCAGGCTTGCTGGCAAGGGTCTTTACCTGGGGAAGCAGTTTTCTAAACCCTCCACATGATGTTTATTTGGGTTTTCTTGTTGTTGTTGTTTTGGTTTTTCGAGACAGGGTTTCTCTGTATAGCCCTGGCTGTCCTGAAACTCACTTTGTAGACCAGACTGGCCTTGAACTCAGAAATCCGCCTGCCTCTGCCTCCCAAGTGCTGGGATTAAAGGCGTGCGCTACCACTCCCAGCTTGTCTTTTTTTTTTTTTTTTTTGGTTTTTTCGAGACAGGGTTTCTCTGTATAGCCCTGGCTGTCCTGGAACTCACTTTGTAGACCAGGCTGGCCTCGAACTCAGCAATCCGCCTGCCTCTGCCTCCCGAGTGCTGGGATTAAAGGCGTGCGCCACCACACCCGGCTTGTCTTGTTTTTTTGTTTTTTTTTTTCTGAGACAAGGTTTCTCTGTGTAGTCCTGACTGTTCTGGAACTCACTCTGTAGACCAGGTTGGCCTCTCAGAAATCCGCCTGCCTCTGCCTTCCAAGTGCTGGGATTAAGGGTGTGCACTACTGTCTGGCTACAAAGTTTCTAATTGAAAAATTGTGTGTGTGTGTGTGTGTGTGTGTGTGTGTGTGTGTGTGTGTGTGTGTAGTGAGTTCAGATACCAGGTCCTCTGGGCTTGTTACAGGTGGGTGTTAACTGCCCAGTGTGGGTGCTGGTGTGGTGCTGGGAACCAGATTTAGGCCCTCGGAAGATCAGCAAGCTCCCTTGGCTCCGGAGCTAGTTCTCCAACCCCATCTTATTTTTAGCAAGGGTCTCTCACTGAACTTGAAGCTTACCAGTCAGTCATGTACCTGGCTTTTATGTGGGTGCCAGGGACTCAGGTTCACATGTATGCATGGCAACTATTGGATTGAGTCATCACTGTGTGCCATTAGTTCTGATTGGCCTCCAACTCACTATACAGCCACAGCTGGCCTTGAGTTCCTGGTTCTCCTGAGTACTGGGGTTATAGGTGGGTGCTGCCATGCATAGCTTTCTACCTGTTTTCTAAAAGCTGGGAATGCATCTCAATTAATGGAGTGCTTGTCCTAATCCCTTAAATTCAAGATCTTATTAAATGGAATAAAAGGTTCGGGGTCACTTTGGTCTAGACAGTCTCCAAAATAAAAGGATCCAGCAGTGCCATAGGCAGGGTTCCTGGTACTGGCACCTTCCATGGAAAATGAAAAGAAGACAGAAAACACGGGCAGCTGGCAGACAGGTAAAGGTGAGCCACTGAGGTCTCAGTGGTCTCTTACACGTCCATGTTTATGGAATATAATGAAAGTCTCATGATCTGATCGCTCACACTCACACTCACACACACACACACACACACACACACACACACACACACAAATAAAGTAAGAACCAGCAAGATGGCGCAGCAGGGAAAACACATGGCCCGTAAGCCCAGCAACCTGAGTTGGACTGCCAAAGCCACATAAAGGTGGACCGAGACCCAAGCATGCAAAGCTGTCCCTTAACCTCCACCCCGTGCTCTGACATCACCACACACCATTAACGCTATCAGAAATTAGAGACAACAGCAAGAACAAATACAGAGAGTAACTGGGGGTAAAGCACTTGGAGCACATGTGTTGACACCGGAGTTCAAGCTCTAGCACCCAATATAAAACCACTGGACCCAAGTGGAGCTGGGGAGGAATGCAGGAGCCCTGAGACCCTCTAGCAGTCTAGGCAAATTGGCATGCTCCCCACTTGGTCTCAAAAAACCAGGTGAAGGGCAATCAAGGTTGAAACCAACAACATACTCTGTTAAGGATAGACAGTAACTAAAGGGGGATCCCTTTGCAATTGTCTCCTGAGCAGAAGGTACCCCTTTGGTTTCCACAGTCATTTAAAACCATTCTGAGCTAAGTTGCCTAACAGAAAAGATCTTGCTTAGGTGTTGCTTCAGGAAAGAAGGGGAGGCAGCAGATGGATGGAGCTCCTACTCCATCCCTCCCTTCAGGACCAGGCTTTGAGGATGCTTTGTAGCCAGGTTGTGACTAGCCACTCAAGGCCCCAGAATAGTAGCAGCTGTAAAGACGCTGCAATACCTCCAGGCGCTAGCCTGGTCCACAGTCGCTGAGGAGCATTTAAGAATCACCCAACTCACAACATATTAAAGGACGGGAACAAGATTTAATTAGCCTCTTGATGTTTAATTTCCTCTTTATGATAATGTTTAAACTGGCTCCAAAACGCCATGTCTATTCCTAGCCATCCAGGAAGGTGGGTAATCCTTCTCGCCTGAGCATCCTTCCTCCTGCCCGCTGCAGCGCCTCTGCAGGCCCAGCTGGGTCCGGATATTGCCTTTTCTGGGGCCATCTGCTTTACAGTGCCCCGGGGGTAAATATTGACAAAACCAACTCAAGGAACTGTGTGTAGCCCTAACTTGGAGGGGGCGGCATGTGGAGAAAAGGGAGCACTGCGTACCCAGGTTTAGAACCTCCTCTAAAGGGAGCAGTGTGGTTTAAACAAAAAGCTAGCCGGACCTGGTTCTCAGAGCACAGTCATAGGGCTTTGAAATGGCAGCGGGGGTGGGAGGACGGACGGTGGGGGCAAAAATGAAGACTTTAAATTCAGAAAGTGGGATTAGGGAGGGGACAAGCAAGGGACAGATGATAACAGGAGGGAGGGAAAGGCTCTGGCTGATGCTGGTAATAAGGCAACGAAAGGAACCCAGCCTCTCCCAACTCCTACTCTGGAGATCCATCTCTAGGTTCTAGGTTTTTCTCCCGGCCCCTCTGGGGAAGGCTGGGAAACTGTCCTGCTCTTCTCCGGACTCCGTAACAGTCTCGTCCACCTGACCTTTGCATGCTTGGGCCCCGGTGCTTAGCGCTGCCTTCAGCACAGCTGCTGAGCATCAATCCGGAGGCTTGAAACTGAGGCGTTTGTCAGGCAGAGGAAGTGGAAGCTGGTTTTTTTGGCCTGGCAACTTTTTTGCACCGATTGTGTAAAAGAAAAACAGCGTAGGCTGGGCATACTGGCTCGCGCCTGTAATTGCAGCATTTGAGAGGCCTAGGCGAGAGGATTGCCTTGAATCCAAGGCCAGCCTGGGCTTCGCCGCAAGACCTTGTCTCAAAGATAATAAATTCTAAAATAAATAAATAGATTTAGAAAACAATTCCTATGGCTCAAGAATCCCATGATTAGAAAGTGCCTCCTTTAGGCCAGAGGCTGCTGGAGGGAAAGGATGCTTCCCACACGGCCTGTAGCCCACGCAACTTCAATTCCCCTTCTCGGTGGGGTCCCGAGACCCTTCTCACACCACTTCACAGGCTGTGGGGCTGCGCATGCCCTGTCCCTGCCCCGTGGCCTAAGCATAGGGCCTAGAAACAGGAAGTGGAATAAGCCAAAACCAAGAACTGAAACCAATTACCGCCTTTCCAAGAGACAGAGCGTGTATATAGGCTGCTACTTAGAGAACTAAGCCAGGGTGGGAATGAAAATGGGAGGGGCAGGGAGGGGAAGAGAGGGGTGGCAAGAGCCAGACGTGCCGTCCAAGCACTGCATACGAATAAGATGCAAACCAGTTTTCTAATGTCTGCATCATTAACAGCCGCTGGAGGCTGAACGGCGCTTCATTTCCAGCCTTGCAATTTTAAGATTTTTAATAAGAGTTTGAGCAGCTGCATCCATTCATGCCCTCTTCAGTGAGGTAGTGACAGCCCCTTTTCAGAAACCGTGGTCACTGCCTGGCTGCATGCAGTCCTCGGATCGGGCAGAGTCAGCACCTCGTGCGCTTCAGGTCTTTAATTTTCCCTTCTTGAGCTCTCTCTCTCTCTTTCTTTTCTTTGTTGTTACTGTTTGCTTTGCTTTGTTTTTTTTTTTTAACAATTAAGTTTGCAGACAAATGGCTATCGCTGGTGGACATTAGGGTTGCACTGAAAAAAAAATCCCCCTCCCTCAATTCTTGCTTACGTTTCAAACGTGGTTGCTGTGGTAGGAGATGAGGTGAGGGTTCGTAGAGGTTTCCCAACCCACCTTAGAGCTTCTTCCAAATGGCTGAGGAAGAGTTCCGAATAGGAGCCGCCTGACGGTCAATGAAATAAGTCACTGTCTCCCTAATTCCTCAAGTTCAAAGATATGGAGCTAGAGGTGCCTACAATCTTCTTTTAAAAATATAAAACAGGTGCGGTTGGCTTTGGTACAAAAACAAAAACAAAAAAAAACAAAAACTAAAAACCAAACATTCTGGTCCCTGTAGCTTCTTCCTTCCCCTCCCCCATACATACGGCTGCCCTAGCCTCTGCTCCATCAACTCCAAGGAGCCATATTTCCATGGAGGAGGAAGAAAAAGAAGAGCAGAAAGAGGCTAGGGGGAGTGGGGGAAGGGACATGGTCCTACCCACAGCCCTCCTTAAAGGGGCAGTAGGTTCTGTGGCCACAGATGGGTGTCACTGGGGTGGGTGTTAGGCTGTGTGGCTAAGGCCAAACATATCCCAGTGGTAGAGGAGAGGCTCTCCAGTACCTATGGCTTGGTTCCCATGTCCCTGGCCCTTTAAATTACTCCCCGCCCACCCCCTGTAACCATTAAACAATAAATAAATAATTTTTCCTAAGTAGGGGGAGAAGGCATGAAAAGTCGGCATCTGCGGTGTGGCTGTTGGAGGACACCAGGAGTGCAGTGGCCTCTATGTCCCCAAGTCCCCAGGGGGTCTCAGGAACTGGCAAGGACAATCAGCAGTTCTTTCAAGGTTTGCCCGCTTTACTAATGTTCTTCAGTGGGGCACCAGGCATGGGTGGGGGAAGTATCCCCTTAGCTCTCTGAAGCTGTGGGCTCCCCATCTCGGCTTTCTGTCTCTTCAGGAATGTCCTGCATTCTGGTGAAGTCTGGAAGGTGACAGAGAGGGTAGAGGTGAGGAGTGAGCAGGCAGGCTCTCCCATAAGGAGTAGCACAGACTCACATAAAGGCCCCTAGGGTAGGGGTGGGGCCACCTTGGCCGGATGACCCTCAGGCAGTTAAGTCACCATTAGAATAGGAAACTCATTCCTTCTAGTTTCCTTTAAGCTGTTTTGCCTTCAAATGGATTTTTACTACTTGTAAAGGTGGGGAGTCGCCAACCAATAGGAAACCACCTCTTCTCAAGATTTCTACCGGCCCCCCAGTTTTGTCTTCTCACAGAGGAGGAAACCCTTCTAGTCTCTCCCAGAATCACCAAACCTCAGGAGTCACTTATGGTGGCTCACAACTATCCGTAACAAGATCTGATGTCCTCTTCTGGAGTATCTGAAGACAGTGTACTTACATATAATAAATAAATAAATTAAAAAAAAAAAAAAAAAGAGTACATTTAGAAGTCACAGTCCTAAGGGCTTGGACCCAGACCCCACAGCCACTCGAGCGTCTTACCCCGTGGACTGTGAGGTGGAGACAGGCGGCTACTGACTTCCTCCTCGCTACCAGTATCAGGGTCACTGCTGTCCTGCAGTCGATCCTCGGGGCTACCAAGCTCTTGCACCTCTCTGTCATCAAAGGGTCGGTGGAGGGAACGAACAGTAACAGGCAAATCCAGGCGGTCATGACCTCGACTGGGCTATGGAAGGAAAACGGAAAAACACCAGTCTAGAAGATGGGGGTGTGCAGGCACGGGCGGGCGAGGGCACTGAGCACCTCAGGCCCTAACACACCTTGTTTCTTGGGGTTCACCAATGACTCCCTCTCAGTAGATCCAGCACCCCCTGAGATCACCGCTCGATATCCTTGAACATTCTATATCTGCTGGGCTCAGTTGGTCCTTCAGTTGGCCTTCACACTAATAATGCCCCACATAGACTAATAGCAGAAATGTTTGTTTTTTAGAAGTGCTGGAGATTTGCATAGGCCCCTGCCACTAAACTTAGCCTTAAGTTTCTTTGCAATTCAACTAGTACTTTTTGTCTGTGTGTGTGTGTGCACTCGTGTATAAAGAAGCCAGAGGTCATGTTAAAACAATTTCCACAAGTGTCTGATTAAAGAAAGCAAGCTGTATATAGAAGTGCACAAGATGTATATAGATGGCCAGATGACTGCCTCCCGCCAAGTTGGGGTTTCAGAGAGCAGCCCCTCACTGCCTTTTGAGGTTTTTGTGGGAAAGGGTTTGAGTTGATAGAAAACAACTGTTTAGGGCTAGAGAGATGGCTCAGAGGTTAAGAGCATCCAGAGGTCCTGAGTTTAATTCCCAGCAACCACATGGTGGCTCACAACCATCAATAATGAGATCTGATGCCCTCTTTTGGTGTGTCTGAAAACAGCGATACTGTACTCAAACAAAATAAATAAACCTGCCGGGCATGGTGGCGCACGCCTTTAATCCCAGCACTTGGGAGGCAGAGGCAGGCGGATTTCTGAGTTCGAGGCCAGCCTGGTCTACAGAGTGAGTTCCAGGACAGCCAGGGCTATACAGAGAAACCCTGTCTCGAAAAACCAAAATAAATAAATAAATAAATAAATAAACCTTAAGAAAGAAAGAAAGAAAGAAAGAAAGAAAGAAAGAAAGAAAGAAAGAAAGAAAGAAAGACAACTGTTTAGATTGGTATGAGCATCTGGACCAAAGAGTGGGGCATTCAGGGCTCGCAGCTGCCTGCCAGATAGGTAAGAATACATCTCGTGGAAGGGCAGTGGCACCTTGTTCAGGAGTTTAGCAAGGCACAAAGAGGTGGGATAGCATTATGGGGTTACAAGTTCAGCATAGCTTGAAAAACATGGTGTACAGGATACAATAGGTTTAGGAAACAAACTTACTCTTGTAAGGGTTGGAGACTTAGTAACAACATATAACAAAGTGGCTTCTTGCAACAGTGTGGCTCCTGTTCTGTGTCACCTTTTTTTCTTATTTTCTTTTCAAGATTAATTCACTTTTATTTTATGGGCTTTCCATATTTTATTTTATGGGTTTTCCCTGCCTGTATGTGTGTGATGTGGTGCCAGATCCCTTGAAACTGTATGTGGGTACTGGGACTTGAACCTGGGTCCTGTGGAAGAACAGTCAGTGCTCTTAGGAGCCATCTCTTCACCCTGAAAGATGGTTGTGGCTAGAGGCAGCCTGGCTATTTCTTTTACTTCTTTTTTCTTTAAAATTTTATGTGTACTGTTGTTTTGCCCCCATGAATGTATGAGGGTGTTGGAAACCCTAGAACAGACATTATATACAGTTGTGAAGCCGGGCATGGTGCCGCACGCCTTTAATCCCAGCACTCGGGAGGCAGAGGCCGGCGGATTTCTGAGTTCAAGGCCAGCCTGGTCTACAGAGTGAGTTACAGGACAGCCAGGGCTATACAGAGAAACCCTGTCTCGAAAAACCAAAAACCAAAAACAAAAACAGTTGTGAGCTGCTATGTGGGTGCTGGGAATTGAACTTAGGTCCTCTGGAAGAGCAGCCAGTGCTCTTAACCTCTGAGCCATCTCTGCAGCCCCAGATGTCATGTTTTGAGCATGGTGGTGCACCCCTTTAATCCCAGCACTCAGGAGGTAGAGGCAGAGTTTGCCTACTCTGTGAGTCTGAGTCTAGAGTGAGTTCCAGGGCAGTCAAGACTACACGGAGAAACTCTTCCCCTGAGCCCCCCCCCCCAAAAGTCATCTACATTGTTTTATGACATAGGGTCTCCTATTGGAGTTCACCAAAGAGGCTAGGCTGGTTGGCCAATGAGTTTCGAGGTGAACCTGCATCTGCCTCCCCAGCCTAGGACTGTGAACATGTACCATATGACGAGGCTTCTGGGGGATCAAACTCAGGCTCTTGTATTTACATGGTAAGCATTTTACCAACTGACACAAATCTGTTGCCTGCTGTCACTTGGGCTCCAATCCCTGACAGCTAAGTGTCCTTCAGGTTCTGCAGGAGTGTCACTACTCCAGGCGGCCTTACCTGGGGGGGATTGAAGCTCAAGTATAGAGCGTCGCCCGCTGGAAGGCTGCGGCGCCGAGGGTCCAGAGGCCTGCGAGCCCAGGGTGCTTCTGCCGGGAGTGGCTCGTTTTGGCCCAAGGCTGCAAGCTGCCGGCGGATCTCTTCAGCCTCCCGCTCCAACAGGGCCCGGGCTTGCTCGCTCTCTCGGAGCCTGGCCTCCAGGCTGCCAGCTTCGGTTGCCCGCTCTTCCCCGAGCCGCTGGCAGCGCCGCAGCTCTTCCTGCAACAGGGTGTGTTGCCTCTGCAGTAGTGCCAGCTCCGTGGCCTGCTTCTCAGGAGTTACAGAAGCAACTGCAGCCCGGCTAGCTTCACCATCCCGAGAGTTGGCTCGGGATAGCTTTTCCCACCGTTCAGGGCCCTCAGGGAACAGGGCTTCCATCAATCTTTCCTGCTGGACCACAACAGCCTGGGGGATGGGATAAAGCCAAAAGGTGCTCCAGAAGCCATTTCTCTCCACCTTTCTCTCAATCCCGGGGTCCCAGAGAGCTTGGCTTGAGGGAGCACTTAAGCCTGTTAGGAGGGCTGCCATCTGCACGGACACCTCTGGGTGGCTCCTCCCTTTCTTCCCCACTCCAGCCCTGGCTCACTAACCTGCAGGCCATGTAGAAGTCCATAAAGATTGACCAATGGCTGTAACACCTCCTGAGGACAGAAGAGAGGATGAAGAAGTACCAAGGGTAAGTACCGGAAGTTAACAACCGGGTGTGGAAACAATGTTTAGAGACAGACTTAAAAGTATCATCCAAACTGGCTACAATTACACAGAAAGCCAGCTTCCTTCCCTCTACCACAGAATTCCCATCTCACCTCCTGTGGTGACCTCAACTGATTTCCATTCCGATCCTACAGAAATGAACAAGAATGGGGAGTCAGCAGGCACAGACCTGGGGGCCTTCCTCAGCAGCTGTCTACTGAAGATTCACAGGCCAGCCAGCTGTGCCCTTTCTCTGGCCAGTCCCTGTCTCTCCAAGAACCTACCTTCTGGCTGGAATCCGAGTCCGCTCTACAGAGCTCAATGGAGCCATTGAAAGTTCTGGCCTCTCCATCTGTTGCAGAAAAGAGGAGGAGGAGCAGAATATACTTCTTCGGGGGGCCCCAGGACCCCTCCTCCTCCCTGATTGAGCCACTCCCCTCTTGCTTTCATGCCCCTTACTCACTGGCAGTGACCCCAGGACAGCCACTGCTTTCAGAGTCTAAGGGTAAGGCTGGTTCTCGGGATGTCAGAGGCAGGTCCACACAAGGTCCCAACAGCAGGTCTTTCAGGCCTTCCACTGAAGGGAAAGAGGAGGAGGTGGGGAAAGGAGACAAAAACCAGTGGGGGTCCACCCAACACACACCATCCAAGCATTTAGGGGGTTCACATTTGGGTAGTGGGGCTTCAGTCAGCCATGTGGCATTCAAGGGACATCGAAGATGCTCAAGAATCAGCTCAGCCTGCCCGAGGGAGAGGCATCTGATACAAGCTCTGATCTCTGCCCCTTTCCTTCCCAGGAATTAGACCAGGGCAAACCCAAACCCGTTATGGGTTTATGGGTTGTGGTGCTGAGTGGACAGCCTAGACTCTTCAGCGGCCCTCACCTTCACGAAGCGCATCCTTTAGCAGACGCTCGCCTCGGAGGGACTCAAAGGACTCAAGACGGAAAAGGCCTCTGGGCAGGGCAGGTGGGGGCATTCCAACGAAGCCAGCTTTTAAGGCCTGGAAGTGGACCATCTCAGCAAACAGCTCAACATTCTTCTGTAGCAGCTCCACCAGCGCCTGGTTTTTCTGCTGCAGTTTTGCTGTGGATAGGAACAGGTTGAGTGTGGAAGGACCCAAAGAGCTTGTGAAAGGTGGCCCAGGGTCAGTAGAGGGGTAGCCCAGGGTCAGCAGAGGGGTAAGCCCAGGGTCAGCAGAGGGGCAGAACTTAATTTTGGGCTTGAAGCATTTCCACAAAACAAAAAAATCTTGTGTGTGTGTGTGGTGTAAATCACCATTACTTTTGTTTATAAAAATCTATGAACAGAGACTGGAGTTTTGGCTCAGTGGTTAAGAACACTGGCTGCTCTTCCAGAGAACCTGGGTTCAATTTCCAGCAACCACATGGTGGCACACAAGTGTCCATATAGCTCCAATTCCAGGGGATCTGGCACCTTGAAACACACATGCAGGCAAAACACCAAAGCAGATAAAATAAAAGTAATAAATCTTTAAAAAAAAAAAAAAAAAAAAAAGGACGAATAAGGGTTCGTGTTCCTTCCATTAGAGCACTTACAGGGCTGCTCGCCCGAGTGAGCAGGATAACTTGCAGTTAGACACAACATCTATATGGCCTTTGGACTGTTTTTGTTTGTTGCTTTTGTTTTTGAGACTTGTGTCTGCCACCTGCTGTTCCCACTATTATGAACCCTAACCCTCTGGAACTGCAAACCCAAATGAAGTCCTTCCTTCCTCCAGTGGCTTTGGTCAAGGTGTCTTATCACAGCAATATAAAAGGAATTAAGACAGCCTTGAATGCCTGAGCCTACCTCTACGGATCCCAGATGCTGGAACTACAAGTGTGTACCACCACAGCCTGCTCTCATTAAAAAAACTAATTTATATAAAATTATTTAACTTTCTTTTTCTATTTTTGTTTTTCGAGACAGGGTTTCTCTATGTGTAACAGCCCTGGCTATCCTGAAACTAGATTTGCAGATCATGTTGGCCTTAAACTCACAGAGATCCTTCTGCCTCTGTCTCTCAAGTGCTGGGATTAAAATCATGGGCCACCAAGCCCAGCGTTAACCTTTAATTTTTAATTTTTTTTTATTTTTTCTGAGACAGGGTTTCTCTGTGTAGCCCTGGCTGTCCTGGAACTCACTCTGTAGACCAGGCTGGCCTCGAACTCAGAAATCCGCCTGCCTCTGCCTTCCGAGTGCTGGGATTAAAGGCGTGCTCCACCACGCCCGGCTAACCTTTATTTTTAATCAAATGGGTGTTTTGCCCACATGTATATCTATGTACCATGCACATCTGTGAACCATATGCAGGCAATGCCCTCAGAGACCACAAGAGGGCATTAGATGCCCTTGGGACATAGAGATATTATATACTCTATTTTACACACACACACACACACACACACACACACACACACACATACACACACACACACACCCCTATTTGCCCTAATCTTACAAAATGGTAGCATACACTTCACATTGTTTTAAACCTGGCTTTTTTCATTTAACAGTTTATTTTGGGATAGACCTCTATCAGCCCACATGAAGCTTTCATTTTTCACCTAAGATTATTTTACTCTATGTGTATGAGAGTTTTGCCTGCACATAGGTGTGTGCATCACACATGTGCCTGGTGACTGGGGTGACCAAGGCCATTAGAGATCCACTGCACTGGAGTTACAGACAACTGAGTCACCAAGGTGGTGCTGAGAATCAAACTGGAGCCTTCCAAAGAAGAAACCAGCGCTTTCATCCTGTGAGCCATCTCTTCAGCCCCTCTCATCTTTCTGAGAGCAGCACAGTATTTTCGGAGGATATGGTGTAAATCAACCCACTCCCTGGATGGGAACTTACTCTTGATCCTCCGGAGATACGCCTTATCCTCTGTCTCGATCAGAGGGAAGTCCTCCCTGGACGGGCACCTACAGAGCAACAGGCAGGTTGAGTGTATGGAAAAGACACCAGCGATCGATCAGCTTTCTTCCTCTGCACACATTCTACAGGACCCTCCTCTTACTCCTTCAGTGGCCTTCATCCCTCTTTGCACTAATCCTCATCTCCGCTTACCATTCAGGCTTATAAAGGTTATGAGAAGCCATCTCTAGCTCTGATCGCTCTGCTGGGAGAGCCATTTTGTCAGCTTCTGCTCTTCTGAGGGTTGCTGCTCTGACTTAGGTGGTGCCAGGGAGGGGCCCAGGCGTCCAGAAAGCTAGGCAGGCGCTCTGACACCTGAGCTACAGCACTAACTGTGCTGGAGGTTTTTGTTTCGTTTTGGGTTTTCCAGACAGGGTCTCTTGCCAGGCAGTGAGATCGTGGCGCACGCCTTTAATCCCAGCACTTGGGAGGCAGAGGCAGGTGGATTTCTGAGTTCGAGGCCAGCCTGGTCTACAAAGTAAGTTCCAGGACAGCCAGGGCTATACAGAGAAACCCTGTCTCAAAAAAAAAAAAAAAAAAAAGCAAAAACAAAAACAGACAGGGTTTCTCCTGTAGCCCTGACTGTCCTGAAACTCACTCTGTAGACCAGGCTGGCTTCAAACTCAAGAGATCCACCTGCCTCTAGCTCCCACGTGCTGAAATTAAAGGTGTGTGCAGTTTTTGAGACAGGACCTCAGGCTAAGCTGGTCCTATTGCCAGTAGTGTATGTGTGGCTGGCACTGTGCCACGGCTGACAGGTCTGCCACCACTGTTCTCGAGGGGTAGCCGGGTTTTCTAGATATCAATGTGAACTTTCTGTTTTGACTTGTCTATCCCCAGTTTCTGCCCCAACCTCTCATGATGAGTTCAGTTCCCGGGAGTATGCCGACTAGGACTATGCCATATGGACACACAGGTACACACTCACAGGCGCACAGTCTGCTGGATGACACGGATCCAGGTAGTACGGTCATCTCGGGATGCTGCGTGCACCTCATACATTTCAGGCGGGCCAGAACTAATCAGAAACATCCCTTTCGCCTGATTGGCAATGTCTCTTACGATAAGATTCTGCAAGGATACCACTGAGGGCTTGTCCTGTCAGAGGAAAGGAAAAATTAGGCTGAAGGATCTGGGTTTTCAGTCCTAGAAAAGCAAAAGGATCGAATGAAGGTGATGCTCTATAGGCAAGAGCCCAAGCATGAGGACCAGCCAGGACCATTTAGATGTGCATGAGTCCCTTGATACAGTCTCTCTCTCTTCTCTGTCTCTCCTGGGTCTCTCTATGTAACCTAAACTGGTGTTGAACTCACTACAAAGCCCCAAACAGCCTCAGATTTGTAACTCTCAGAATCTGCTTTCTCAGTACTGGAACCATAACCTTGTGCCTGCTTTACTTTTGTTGTTGTTTTTGTTTTGTTGGTTTTTTGCTTTTCGAGGCAGGGTTTCTCTGTATAGGCCTCGCTATCTTACCTTTTATGATATAGAATTAACAGCTATAATAGGTATTTGACTCAGTAAGACTTTCTTGGGCTTGGTAAGAAAAGTGAGGGATAAGAGAATAGAAGAAGGCTCACCAGGGACGTGAAAATGTATTTCTGGTCCTTTTCCTGGAGAAACACGAGCACATCTGTCATCAGTAGCAACAGGACATCTAGCCAAGACACAGAATGGGAAAATGGTCAGCACCACAGGCTCAAAGCAACTGTTTGCCCCCTCTCTGAGGACCTGGCGCATCTTCTCAGACTACGTCTCCCTGTCTCCCCCACAGGTTTCTCTTCCCTCCCACTGCATCCTTCATCTTTTCCTGACCTCCAACCTCACCATGCTTTTTTCTTTTTGGTTTTTTGAGACAGGGTTTCTCTGTATAGCCCTGGCTGTCCTGAAACTCAATCTGTAGACCAGGCTGGCCTCCAACTCAGAGATCTACCTGCCTCTGCCTCCCAAGTGTGGCCACCACTGCCTGGCTCAACATCCTCATTCATACAACATGGAAATAGAGGGGATGAGAGAGTTGCCAATGCTACCAGACAAAACAGCTTCTTGGGCCGGCAAGAAGCACAAAGGAACTCTTGCCTCAACTGGTTCAGAATTGTTTTGCTTTTTAAAGATTTATTTATTATTATAAATAAGTACACTATAGCTGTCACATATGCACCAGAAGAGGGCGTCAGATCTCATTATGGATGGTTGTGAGCCACCATGTGGTTGCTGGGATTTGAACTCAGGACCTTCGGAAGAGCAGTCGGTGCTCTTAACCACTGAGCCATCTCTCCAGCCCTTGTTTTGTTTTTTTAATCATCCAGTTTTAGTCAAGTGTGGTGGTCCCAGCAATCCCAGGATAAAGGCAGACTAGTTTACAAATCAAGTTCTAGGCTTGCCAGGGTCTACATAACAAGATATTGTCTAAAAAGAATAAGAAAAGAAAGGAAGAAAGAAAGAAAGAACGAACTAATTAATAAACAAAACCAACAATAACAAAAAAATCTAAATCACCCAATTCTGATTCTTTGATTTTTTTTTGTTGTTGTTGTTTTTTGTTTGTTTTTTGTTTTTTGTTTTTTGTTTTTCAAGACAGGGTTTCTCTGTATAGCACTGGCTGTCCTGGAACTCACTTTGTAGACCAGGCTGGCCTCAAACTCAGAAATCCGCCTGCCTCTGCCTCCCGAGTGCTGGGATTAAAGGCGTGCGCCACCATGCCCGGCCGCCCTGCAATTCTTTTAAGTTTATTTTGTATGTATAAATATTTTTGACCACATGTGTGTCACGTGCATGTAATCCCCACAGATGCAGAAAGAGGGCGCTGTATCCCCTGGAACTGGTGTCACACAGTTGTAAACTGTAAGCTGCCATGTGGGTGCTGAGAACTGAACCCAGAGCCTCTGCAAAAACAGCAAGTACTTCTTCTAACCACTGAGCCGTCTCTCTCGCCAGCTCCACCCATGCTTCCTAGCCTAGGGTCTTCAGCCTCAGCTCTCAGGTGGCTGAACTACAAGCAAGTACAAACCGGACTTGGTTGATCCAAGATTTTTCTAAGTCATACGATTTCCAGAACAAGGCAGGTTGTGTTCTTTGCCATTAAGTTCCGTGTCTGGCACCTGACTACTACAAGCACCTTTTTAGGTATTCTGACATACTCCTGTCTTTTTTTGAGAGAGAAGGACAAAGTAAGTTTCCTTGCAGGAGAGCAGACCTAAGGCCACCGTCACCCTGACCTCCAGCCAGCCCTGCTTCAGCTGCTCTCTCTTGTTCCACCCTCCGGGCTCACAGGCTGTCATGTCTCCTGCACTCAGAGGAAGGGAGGAACCAAAGACCAATTCTTCAAGACCTGAATGCCACAGTCAAGAACACACAGTCACCCTTTGCCTGTGGGGATTTTTACTAAACTGTGGACACAGAATGGGAGGGCTTTCGCTAATCGCTCAGAAACCGAGCTCTCCAGCCTTGCTATTTTTACCCCTCAATGCTTTATATTCTTAGCTGCTGCGTGGGAGGGATGGGAAGGAGAGAGAGGAATGGAGGAGAGAGCCTAGTAAGGACTTACAGGACTCAGGCCCTAGGGGTAGGAATTTCACAGCATAGATGCGATTCCGTATGAGCTCGGGCTTCAGGTACCCCCCCATCCTTCACCTCTAAAACTGAGGTTTAGAGATACTATTTTCTTGTCCTGATTTAAGGGCAAGGACTTTAACTGTAGACAAATTCTAAAAGGTGAACCTGGGATAGTGCACCCTGACACCCCCCACCACCCCCACCCCAACACAGCCCTGAAGCCCAGTCGCTCTTCTCTAGCCTCTCAGTCCTTCCCGATGTTCAATTCTCACTCTGGGTCTCCAAGATGCATTACTGTTGGGATTCTGGCCAGAGTTTGCACCTCCGCAGCAATAGGTTTTGCCTCTGACTCTTCCCCTTGCAAGGCCAAAGGCTGTAAAAATAGTCCCTAAGGGTGACCGCAACTCAAACAGAATATCTAGCTCTGACGTCTGCCAGGAGGACCACTGACCTTTGAAGCGGCCTGTGGCTGTTTTCCAGAGCAGGCAGCCTTCATGGATAAGTTTTCTCCGTAAAAGTTCATCTCGGCCGAAGGGGCCCTTGCCGGGTACGGGGGTCTGAGCCCGGGGATCCATTCGGTTGTAAATCTCCTGCAGGCGGGCCTCTTTCTCCAGCTCGTGCACATCCTGGTCCACATTGGACAACAACTCCTTCACTAGCCCTAGGGCTGCCGCCAAGTCTTGGTACTCTTCTTCAACCCCTGGTCCAGCACGAGAGAGAGTTCAACCAGTGCCACCCAACCCAATTCTACCTGAGACTGCTCACCGCTCCCCACCAGCCCTTCTGAGGCCCCTCGATGTCCCCAGGCAGGCCCTGCCCCCATGTTACTCCTCACCATGGGAATTCTGCAGGATGCGGTTGATGAGCACAGGGTACTTGGTGATCCGCTGAGTGACCAGGAGGATGCACTCCTGAACTCCATGCCGCTTCAGCACAGCCGAGCGGGTCATCTTCTGTAAGGGAAGATGAAAGACTGAGGGGACAGAGAGGCTGGATGGAGCCCAGGCTCTGAGGCTGGCCCACCCTGGCATCCGCCCCATGTTGGCCTAGGCCTAGCTTCTGGGAAATGAGTAAGAGAATGTCACAGGTCTGTCTGTGGTGACGAGCAAACCAATGATGGCATGAAAACTAGACCAACATCCTCCTTCCCAGTGAGGGGTGGCTGTTGATCTAAGAGTGAGCTGGGGGGTAGTGTCACATGCCTTTAATATCAGTACAGGAAGGGAGGTTTTGAGTTTTGAGGCCAGCCACATCTACACAGCGAGTTCCATGACAGCCAGGGTGGCACAGAGAGGCCATGTCTCAACAAATAAGAGATCTAGGAGCACAGTCCACAAGAGTCTCGAGGAGCTGCCCTGTATGAACTCACAGCTCCCATATGCTACCCTGGGGATGGGAGAGTTTGGGTTTGAGCCGTGAGAAGGCTGGGCTTGGGCTTGGAGGTGCTTGCTCACCCGGATGAACTGTTGGAAGCGTTTGTCTCGAGCGTACAGCTCCTTATAGAGCTTTAAGGCCTTTGTGTGGCGGCTGCAGAACTCTGAGTAGGTCTTGCGCATCTGCTCAGCATTGGAACCTGAGAACTGGAAGTCGGGAAAGCAAGACTAGGTGAGCACTTCCTACAGAGCCGCACCTCAGCCCTCAGCATGCCTCTAGCCTTCGGTTAGACTGCTTCCTCCTCTCCAGTTTTCCCCTGCTTGGCTTCCCTTCCGACCACCAGAATTTGGCTGGAGCTAAGAACTATTTACTCCTTGGCCTGCAAGATGGTGAGTCAAAGCCCTTACAAGCAAGCCTGGCAACCTGAATTCAAATCCTGGGACTCACATGACAAGGAAGAACCAACTCCCAGGACTGCCTCTTGACCTCCACACGCTCACACGCATTCATGAACGGGCTCACGTGTGTCTTCTCCTACCTGGCTGATGAGCAAGTCACCCAAACGATGGATGACAAAGTTTCTGGTGCTGCCCGGACACAGGGCCTGGCGCCGCCGTTCCAGAAGCTGACTAAGGAAACGTGTGTGAATGTCACTGAGCTCATCCACGCAGGGGAACAGGCCCTGGACCACTTCTGGCTCCATCTGCAACTCTTCCAGCATCCCAGTGCGAAAGAGGCGGGTCATAATCTTCAAGGTTCTCACGTGATGCAGCTCTGTCTGGATCAGCTCTACGGGGCAAAAGGGACATCTGTCCCTGCTGTACTCTACCTCAGGCACAACTCATGGGGCCCCTACGTGGATCTCTTCCAAGTTTATGCTTGTGTGGCTGTCATCTCAGACCACTTCCTTGTCATTTCAAGCAGTAGACTCTTTTAGGGCAAGAGTCCTGTGTGCTAGAGGTATAGGTTTCCCAGTTCCCCGAACAGTGTTGGGCACGGGAGAGGCAGAATGAAGACCAAGGACTGACTTGAGCAAGAGATATGAGTAGAGCTTTGGAAGCTGGGTGCAGTGGTATGTACTCAAAAAAAATCTCAGAACTCCGGAGGCCGAGGCAGGAGGACAGGAGAGTTTGAGACCAGCCTGGCCTACCATGGTGAGACTCTTATCTCTTAAATATAAAATTACAAAATTGCCAACAGCGCCAAGAAGTAGGTGTACAGGGACAAGTTGGTACTAGTCCGGGGACATGGAGGCCAAGGATGGGGTGAGGAGTGTCCCAACAGGTAGGTGGCAGGGAGAAGACTCGGGTAAGCAATGCCTGGTTTAAAAGAAAGGGGCGGGGGGACCGCAGTGCCCTTGGCGTACCGTAGATGACATCCTGTTTCTTCATAACCTCCTTTTTGTGCTGCTGCAGGAAGCTGCTGTCCACGGCGAGGCTCCACGAATCCGCCTCGAAGTCCTTCTCATCCATCTCAAAGTCGCTCATCAACTCGTTGTAGAACACTTCTACACCTGCGTGTGCATCAGCGCGGCCGGCACCTCAGAGCCCAGCTCTCCTGTCCCTGAATCCTCTTCCTCCCCATCCCATGCTTCTCACACTACAGTCTTGCCAACACGCTTCTCCCCGGGGCCAGGTTCTACTCACCTTCATCGATAAGGGATTCCACGGACAGGGTTCGGTTCCGCATGTTGAGGGAGTCTGTGGACTGGGAGAGGATCTGACGCAGCCCCAGAGGAGACTCATCATTGAAATGTCTGAAGGAAGTGGAGGCCATCTGCATCACCCCAACTCGGGCAGGAGGTCCCTTCCCAGGTTGGGACCCAAGCTTGGGCTCCTAGGGATAACTATTCTGTGCTGGAACTTATCTTTCTCGTATCTGTCTCCAGCTCTGAACTCGGGGAAAGACATAGCGCTCTCATGGGCTTCGTACTCTCTCCTGCCAGGCCCCCTCTGCCCCAAACAGAAGCTCACCCAGCAATGTTGGTAGTGGAAACACTTTTGGCCAAAGACAAGGAGGAGAGGCCCCGCCGAGAACCCAGGAGGGACTGCCGGAAGCTGTCGGAAGGGTAGATGGCAGACGTTGGCCGCTCTCTGGTGGTTGCTGTAAGGAAGGAGGCCAAGCAAGAGAAAGCTTAACTCCCTGGCCCTTTGCTCTCTCAGGCTCCTCACGGGGAACCATGGGGAACTGTCTGGCCTGTCCTCAGCTCCCTAAGAGGCAAAGAAAATTGGCAAAGCCCATCAAGGCAATGCTACTGTCCACTGTGCAAGCCTCCGCCATGATTTAAGAGCCTGTTCTTGTATGTTCTCCCCACTCCCACCCCACCCCAGCCTAAGCCTATAAACAAACTGAAGGCCAGAAATGTAAGACCTGTCTGCAGTGATCCAAGCTGGTGAGAAGGAACCTGGGCACCACGCTTTTCCTGAACTGACAGTGGACAGTCAATCCCCAAACGAAGTATAGATAAACGGCTATCATAACAGGATGTGGCAAGGCTTGAGTAACCTGCCATCCTTGTCCCTCACCCCTGTGTGGACTAGCCTATTTAGATACTAAGCCCCAGAATAAGGACCATCCCTTATGGCACTCCCTCCCAAGGCACTTCCAAAAAGAGCTGTGTGTGTCTGGGTGTGACCTCAGGGGGGCAGCAGAGCCCATGGGCTCAGCGGCTTGGTGGCCCTGTGAACTCACTCTTACTTCGAAGGGAGACGGACTGCAAGGCAGTGTTGTTCCTCAGCAGTGCAGCTTTCTGTTGCTGTGACACAGAGCAGAAGAGAGACACCACAAACAGCTGTCACCCAAAGACTGCCCCGCCACACACCCTGGACAAGCCAGAACCTGGCAGCCGCCCTCTTGGGAGAAAGCTGACCCCACAATTAAGGGCATCAGGATAGGTAAACTAGTGTGGCAGGGCTGTGTTTACACAGGCCGAGGGTCTGGGATGCCCCATGGCAAGGAGAAGGACAGAGGGTGAGAGATGCGTGGAAAGGCCCGCGGGAATGGCACTGCCCTCCCCGCAAGCCTTCTGCCCACCCTGCCATCTAGCTCACCTTCTGCTTGACCTTGGTACAGTTGGCCAGGGTGTCTTTACAGCGGTTGTGGATGGTCACGTTACATGCTGGCAGGGTGGGGGTAGAGAGGGTGAAGGGAGGGCTGGGGTGGTACAGGGGGTGACACACCCACATGTAAACACCCAACTCCCCCGGCCATATAGCCTGCAGACACTCTCCCGGCCTCCCAGGGTTGTTGGTCATTATCACATGTCAACCCCTCCCCCGCCTCCCTTTTCCTTCAAGCAGGCATTGAAGTAAGAGGGGTCTGGCATGGACCATCCTGGAGGTTGGGAAATCCTACGCCCCGAGGACCAGAGGGAAGAAAGACTTCTGCTGCTTGGGAAGAGCAGAAAGCACAAAGGAGATCACACTGTAGATGACCACGAGGGGCTCCCAAGACCAGAAGCTGACAGAGAGCCAGAAGGCACCGTGGTTCCCGAGGAAAGCTCCCCACTCACTTCACAGATGAAGAATCTGCTCTGAACGTGGCTTGCTTACCTAGGTCACCCAGCTACACTGAGATGTGCTCACATCCAAAAGCCATACTCCTCCATGGATATGCCAGAGGCTTCTGCCTACTGCTGCAAAGTCTGGACCAGTGGCCCTTCCCTTTCCCATCTCGGCAGCTGTCTGCATCAACTCCATTCCGGGGGGCCTTTTCTCTTGTAGGCCTGGGAAGTTCTGTTCCCCAGTAAGGCAAACTACAGCTCCCACACTCCATCTGCTTCCCCCCCCCCGCATCTCCCCCACCCCACCTCTCCATCATCAAGTAGGAAAGGAAAAAGGAGTAGCTGAGCTAGCTGAGGCTGCACTCGGGACCATGGCTGTTCCCTTCCTGACATGCCCTCAGCTCTACAGCTACCCTCCACCCCCCTAAACACCACAGGAAACTGCTAACTCAGGCAGACAATGCCCAACACCACACTCACTTCCACAAATACAAGGCACACAGGGTGGGGCAGAAGGGACCGACGGAAGCCAGGCTGTGGCAATGCCCACCCCCTGGAGCTCCCTTCCCCTACCCACAACACCTAGTGTCTCTGGATCGAGCCCCCGCTTTCCACCTGCTCTCAAAATAGTGCTACCCACCTCCCCAGTTCCCCTGGCAACAAGCTTCCGGATTGAGTATTTTGCCAGGTCTCTAGAGGGATCTAGATTGGAGTTACCTCCTCATCCTTTTGGCTCTAGATCAAGTGGTAAAGAAGTGGGGGGGGGGGCAGGCCTCTCTGGTTCTTTCTGGGGTTCCTTTCCAACATCCCAAAGGGATTAGGAGGCTAGAGTTGTGTTGGTCAGCATCAAGCTACAACTCTCACATCTACTCAGAGGAAGGCATGGGGGTGGGGTGGGGCAGGGCGGAGCTAGAGCCCTCTGCACTGGTATCCTAAGGTTGTCGGAATTCCTCTGTCTCCTTCCTGGGACCGGATAAAGGTTAAACATGGACAAGATTAGTTTTGAACCCTTTCCTCCATCACTTAAGACTCTGCTGAATTTCTTTATCAGGGATAAAGAAATAGATAACCTCAGCCTGTCCTTGAATCTGCAGACTTCTTTTCCCTCACATGCAACAGAAAGGCAGGGGCAAGGGGGTCCTCGAGTCTAAGCTGTCCAGGGAGACGGGCAGAGGCAGCTGCAGGCTGGCAGCTTCCCTCCGTTCCTACTCCTCTCCCACCCTGCATCATAACACACATTCCTGCTTATTCTCCAGGCAGTTCTCCGAACTGTCAGCAGCTGTTCAAGGAGCGAGGGGGATACCCAAGCCGGGCGACAGCTGCATGGAGAGTAACAACAGCCTCTGTCACCCCACACCCAAGAGACCAACCAGCTTACACCACATTCCAATAGCCACCACCCAGTGTGAGCAAGGGTGGCAGGAGACCAAGCACCTGAGCATGACACTTGAGTCCAGCTGGGATCCAGAAAATAGAGTCCTTTAAAGGATCCAGGGTGGGAAGGACAGACGGACGGGAGAACTAGGGGTCGATGGCAACTGAGGCTAGGTCACCTTTGGGACCAAAAACTTACTGGGACAAATGAGGGCTTCCTTGGCTGTGATGCTCTTGTTACAGGCATAGCACATAGTCATGCCGGAGACTGAGATGGTGGTGAAGAGGTGGCCGTTGGTATAGCGGGCATCTTTAGCTTCCTTCATCTTCTCCTTTTCCCGGGTCTGTGGAAAGGTTGAGAGACAGAAGTGAGGTCAGAAGACAGTCGCATCCAGAGAAACAGGCCGAAAGCAGAGACATGGGAGAAATGCCTGCCTAGAGAGTGGTTGAAGTGACACCAATTGCATTAAAGCATAACGGACTATGCCCGGGTGTCCGAGGTGGCTGTCTAGGCATGAGCAGGCCCTGGGCAGTCAGTCCCTGAGGCTTCGAGGCCTCTGTCCTACCTGTCCCCGGCGACTGGGCTGCCTCCTGTTCCCACTCATCTCCCTAGCTCTAGAGCTCTGCGTCCTCACTCCACCTTCCAGCCTTAGCTCTGCTCGCCCCCGGGCTGCTGTACGCTTTCTCTGTGCTGAGGGGGAAGATGCGCAGAGAGAGAGAGGGGAGGACCAGTGAAGCAGAGGGTGCCAGCTCACCAGCGCTTTCCAATCTATGGGAGTTAGCTCCTCTCATAACCATGACAACGGGTGTTGGAGCTGCTGTCTTCAGAGCAGTCATGGGGGAGCAGGGATGGCAAAGCAGGAGATTCCCCTATTAGATTGGCTGGGGGTGGGGGTTGGGGGAGGATGCCTCTTCAGACACCATCAACTCAGAGGTCAGGACCCTAACCCTCTAACTCTTCTACTTACACTCAGTCAAAACCCAAAAGAGATCCCTCACTAGCTCTGTGTGTGTGTGTGTGTGTGTGTGTGTGTGTGTGTGTATGTGTGTGTGTGTAGGGGTGGGGGCTTAGTAGCCAAGAATCCCTGTGAACTCAGGATCATAGCGCTAGGACTGCAACACTCTTGAGTACCCTCTTACCCGGAGGAATATGTCTACCTTTGCCTTCAAGCTTCCCCTACGCCCTCCAGCTTCTGTCGGAGTCCTTGATTTCCTTTCTGTTCCTTCCCAAGCTCCAAGAGCCAGAAAAGGTGGAAAGGCAATGGCAGCTGTGGTAGCCCATGCCTGTTAACTCCTGACTACGACAGGAAGACTACGACTACTGCAGCAAACTACTGAACAACTGTCTCAAAACAACAACAACAACAACAACAACGTGCACATGCATTTGCGCACACTCACGCACAAACAGCACTGAAGTGGAGGCAGGAAGCTTGGGAGTTCAAGGACATCCTTGGCTATCTAGTGATATGTGGCCCTATCTCAAAACACCACCACCACGATCAAAAACAAAACACAAAACAAATAAACAGGTTAGAAAAGAGCTTCAAAGAAAAGCAAAGGCACCCGATGATCCCAGGTCAATCCCCAGGTCTCACACAGCAGAACAGAACTGACACCCACATCCAAACCATGGCACGGACCCAATAAATCAGAAAGGGCAGGATAAATGGAACAGTGGGGTACGGCTTTCATCCCAGCACTCGGGAGGAGAGGCAGGCTGATCTCTGAGTCTGAGGCCACCCTAGCCTATATAGCAAATTCCAAGCCAGTCAGAGCTTCACAGTGAGACCCTGTATCTAAAGTAATTAGTCAAGTAATTAATTAAAGATGTTAGAGGACAAGCCAGGGCAGGAGTGAAGCTTGTCTTTAAACCTAGCATTTGGGTGGCAGAGTAGGGCGGATCTCAGACTTCAGGGGCAACCTGGTCTACATAAGTTCTAGGACAGGACAGCCAGAGCTACACAGAGAAACCTTGTCTCTAAGGGAGAAAAAAAAAAAAGATGTTAGGAGACAAGGACATCAATCAGGTCACTGGGACTGAGAGTAGGAGCCCCAAGTTGAGGACACTGGCTGGGACCCTAGGACAAAAAGTCACAATTCAGTGAAAAACGTTCAGCCTGGGCCTGGATGAGCAGTCCTGCCCACGCCACTAACCACACTGGCAGTTAGAGGGGGAAGATGGGAAAAGGGGAAGCAGAAAGGTGCTGAGTCAACCGTCCTGGGGCCAGAGTGCAGTGGACCACAGAGCCCTGGGCCTTGGGGTGTCCAGAGAGCAATGGACCAGAGAGCCCTGGACCTTGGGGTGTGCCAAGAGCAATAGACCAAATGCCCTGGGCCTTGGGGTGGCCTGAGGATGATAGAGCCCAGAGCCCTGAAACTTGAGGCAGTGGGGAGGCTGATGGAGAGCCCCAGTGCCCAGAGGCAGCCGGAGGATGATGGAGCCCAGTGGTCTAGAAGGAGATCACCTCCTTATGTCCTCTCCTCATGCTTTCCCCCCTCCGCCATACATTTTTCCTTTCTCCCCTACTGTACTGTTAGGGTTTCATTTGGCAACTAGCCTTGAACTAAAGGCAATCCTTCTGCCTCAGCCACCAAAGTTCAGGACTTGCAGGCGTGCACCCTAGGCCAGGGCTCCTCTTGGTTTTGTTTGTTTGTTTGTTTTGGTTTTTCAAGACAGGGTTTCTCTGTATAGCCCTTGCTGTCCTGGAACTCACTTTGTAGACCAGGCTGGCCTCGAACTCTGAAATCCTCTGAAATCCCGCCTGCCTCTGCCTCCACGAGTGCTGGGATTAAAGGCGTGCGCGCCACCACACCCAGCAGGGCTCCTCTCTTTATCTGGCCTGCTTTTCTTCTCTCCCTATCTTGATCCTCTCTCCTGCCCCCCCCCTCCCCTCTTGCTGCAGACACTCTTCTTCCATGCACTGCGCCCTTTCTCTCAGCCATGCATCTATTTCTCTAAGGGATGGTCCTCCCACCCTGTCCCTGCAGCTGGCTCCTCCTCTGAGGGACACTCCTACTCTAGTATGGGCCATTTCAGCATTCCCTGCTCCAGTGGCTCCTACCTACCTGAATCGCTAGGAAAGTCTCCCACTGCTCCGCACTCCAGCTGCCTTGTGGGAAAGTATGGCTCTTTAATTGTTTTTTTTTTTTTTTTTAGATCAAAGTCACCTCAAATTCAACTCCTTGGACTTCAAAGGCCAAACCTAAATATCCCTTGCCACATGCTCGCTCTCGCTCTCTCTTCACCTCTCTGCCCTCCCACACTTCTCTAGGACACCAATCTAGAGTATGAATATTTATGACAAATTTAATTAAAAACAAACAAGCAAGTAAAAGGAGAATAGCAGTCACCAGAACACCGCGCCTGGCAAGGGTCACTCCCGGAAAGAATAGTGTGCTTACAGACACATTCTAAAGCTGCAATAGGTTCCTACCACACAGCTCTCTGTACTACCTGCCTGGACAATTGTGATGGGAGTGACCAAGGGACCTGGCCAGAAAGGGTTCTGATAGCCCTTTCCCTCCTTGCAACACTGCCCACACAGACCCAGCTACTCTAGTCCTTGCCTTCCACCTACCAACACTCACCCTCTCGCCAAGTAACCCCTGCTCTAGGTGGGCAAGCAGAGGGCAGCAGCCACAGCAGCAACAGCACATACCAGCACTGGCGCTGGCCAGCGGCGAGCGGCCCTGGCACAGCCTAGCACTATTGTCCCAGAGATGGCTGGACTGAGCCCGCCCCAGGGCTCAAGCTGTGGAGAATGGAATAACATGGGAACTGCTTACTGGGAAGGGGGTGGGGGGGGTAAGACTGGATTGATTCACTCTCTCCCGTTTACACACAGCATGCAGAACAGCTCTTCACCTCCTCCATGCCACAGAATGTCCAGGGGAAGGAGCAATCGTAGCTAAGGATGGTGCACACACCAGGAAGCCCAGATACTAGGAAGGCTGAGGTAGGAGCATGGTTAGTTCAAAGCCAACCTGGGCAACTTAGCAAGACACTATCTTAAAAGAAAATGTCTAAAAAGGGCAGGGGATGTTACTCAGGGTCCAAGGGTCTAATAGATATTAAGCACTGGATTTAATCCTAGCACCACAGGGGTAAGAAAGACCAGTCATCCCTCAGTCCAAACATCCACCTCAGGGCTCAGGGCCCTTTCTGCTTGACCCAACCCTCTGCTGTCTGGCTCTGGATGTCTTCCTGCTTCTTCTTCACAGCTCTCGGAAGCCTTCCCTGCTCACGGACACTATCCAGGCTAATGTTACATGTGGGGTTAACTGAATATCAAACTGAACAGGCTTGGGTGTTTTGGCACACTCCTGTAGTGCCAGTACTTGGGGTGTGGGGGACAGAAGGATCAGGAATTCAAGGCCAACTTTCCTCCTGAGACCCAAAGGCCTCACCCATGTACAGCGGGCACCCAGTGTGTGCTGGGGAAGGGAGGTACAGAAAGCAAGGAACGGGGCTGGAGAGACGGCTCAGCAGTCGAGAGCACTGTCTGCTCTTCCAGAGGTCCTGAGTTCAAGTCCCAGCAACCACATGGTGGCTCACAACCATCTGTAATGGGGTCTGATGCCCTCTTCTGGTGTGTCTGAAGAGAGTGACACTGTACTCACATATAATAAATAAATAAATAAATAAATAAATAAATAAATAAATAAATAAATCTTTTTTTTTAAAAAGGAAGGAAGGAAAGACAGGGTCTCCTGTAGTACCCCTGCTCTGGGGACACCCTTTACTGCCCGTGAGAACCATCTGTCCCCTTTCCAGTCCTTCCTTTCCCTCTTCCTGGAGCACTCCCAAGCCGAATCTCCTACTCCCTCTGACTGAGTCCTCCCCTGGGGGGTCAGAAAGTCAACTCAAAAACCTCCTTCCATTCTCACACCAAGTCTTGGCCACTGTGGGGAGACAAGTTCTCCCCATCTTGTGCCCTAGGCTAAGAGAAAACAATGATTCACAGAGAGGCAAACCCAGGCTCTGGCTTCCCGGGCTCCTCATGGTGAGTCAGGGCTGCTCTCCCAGTTCTCACCGCCCTCCTCTCTCCACACCAGGGACTCTGGGAGAGAACTGTGTGGTGTTCACAATCACCACTGATTGTGAGAGACTGACCTCGGCCTCTTCCTTCAGACTCTTGAAGGAGCCCACTGGGACTAAAAAGCCCGTGGCTCTGCCCTGAACAGCTGAGACTCAGGGTCACTGGTTGTGAAGGGGAAGAAGGGCTGTTGTTGAGCAGTGTGGAGCTTGCAAACTTGGTTTCAATTCCACAAGGGGAAATCTATGAGCCTGGAGAAGGAGGAGAGAGAAGATTCCTGATGCAAGCCCAGGAGGAGGACTTTGGATGGTCTGTGAGAGGCCCTGCTCCTTCAGACACTCCAGGGAAGGAAACGGGAGAGAAGGTAGCCAGATGCAGACAGTAAAGCCCCAGCCAGAAACAAAAGAGAAGGCCATCACGGAATACACAAAGGCACTTAGAAAACCTCTGCTTAATGAAGGATGGTAAACCACTGGACAGGGGACTGACTGGGCAGCATCCTGGTGATGTGGGAGAAGGGCACTTGAGCCATAGGCAATAAAATCCAGCTAGATAGAGACTCTGAGACCCAGTTTCCCTGGACCCCAGCCTGCTCCCCACCCAGCCACACCTGTCGGGCCAAGAGGGAGAAGGCAAGAAAAACGCAGACAGACGGGCATTTGTGCAGGCAAACAATAGCTGTGCCAGACTCCCTGCCCTCCTGGCACAAGGCAGGCCAGCTGAGTTGGGATGGGGTAGCTGTCGCCTGCAGCCCTACCCCCACCTCCCTAAGGAGACACAAACAAACCCAGAAGGGTCTAGCCAGCACTTCTCAGCCATTTCTCCACCAGCTCCAGAAACCACCATGACCAATTAATTCACTCAAAGCCTACATCCTACATCAACACAGAGGCTGAACTTTAAAATGGGAACGACTTCCTTACGTCCACTCAGCTTGGTAAGCACGAATTTTCAAAGATCGCCCCTGAGCATCTTGGAAGGAGAGGCACACCCCCAATGCAAGAAGCAAGCGTGTACACTTGGGAATCACAATTTGATCTGTGCACTCCCTGATTGAAAGTCACAGTTTCGGTACCAGAAACCTCCTTCACCTCGTCTGGTGCCCCTGGGTGTTTTAGGTGCTGCTCAACCATCCTGCAGTCCCTGGGTGACCTCTCTACGCCTTAGCTCCCAAGGACGGGCTTGGCTGCTTTCTCCCCACCCAGAGCTTTGCTGAACACCCATGACCCCTACGAGCTTTTTGGATGGCCTCCAGACTTCAGCTTCCTAGAGGACTCAACTCCTCCAGTCTCCCAAGCTGTCAGGATTCTTCTTTCCCTCCACCCCCCCCCCCAGCCCTGCCCTCCTGGCCCTGCAAACAAAGCCAGCCACCTCTCTGGAACTCAGAACAAAGGCAGCCCGATCTCCCAGCTCCCCATCACACACGGGGTTCAGGAAGACCCATGGTGCTCCTGGCTTTGTTCTGTGGGCCAAGACGGTTAGGGCTCAGGAACGTAGGGTGGAGAGATAAGGGGGCCTAAAGATGGAAAGAGCAGCTTTGAGGCTTGAGGAGGTAGGAAGTAGGGCAGAGAGAACTGAGGGGGCGGAGAACAGAAGACAGCCTGGAAGAACAGAAACAATGCAGAGAAAAGGGAAGCAAGCGTGGAGGGGCGGAAGGAGCGATCCTATGCCGATCCTATGCCGGGGGAAGGAGAAAGGGGCAGGTTTCACTTGAATTCTTCCTTCTGAGAAGATATCTCAAAGTAAGGAAAGAGGTGGGGGGGGGGCAGCGGATCTCTGGGCTGACCCTTCTCCCTCTCTCATAGGTATCGGGGAAGACCATGTTCCTCAAATAATCTCATTTCCAGTGGGCCCCTCGACTTCCCACCACAGTATAAAAAGAAAGAAGACAGCTGGTGTGCTTGGGGGGGGGTATCCAGGGTTCGTGGCTAGGAACCAACTCCCCCACTTCGGTAACCACAGCTTTCCGGAGGTGTCCCTCCCCTTCCGACCAGCTCAAACTGACAACCTCCCTCCTCCCCATGGTCTCTCTGGCCTCTCAGAACCACTCACTGGTCTCTGGGAGACCAGTTAGATTCTCTATTCCCTCCTCCATAGCATAGTCACAAGATAAAAAAGCCAGGCGTCTGGATTTCCAGTTACTGTGTTATGGAAAAAGAAAAAAAGAAAAACAGGGGATGAGATGCCAGGTGTCTGGATTAGAGAAAGGCCCCCTGAGGATGTCTTCATACAGCCCCACAGGTCTGCCTCCCCTCGGTCCCCCCCCCCCAGTGGCTTTCCTTTTTAGGGTGGAACCAAATTTCCGTGCTTTCAAAAAGTTCCCCCCACCCACCCTGGCTTTACTCCAGGGTCTTGCTCAAACGGTTGAAAAAATAAACAGACTCTGGGAGCTGGGGCCTGGCCTGTCTCTAGGGTTTGTTAAGAGCCTGTCTGCCACCCCACAGTTCACACTCTAGTCACCTCACCCTGGAGCTGCTCAGAGCCCTGCTAGCTTTCTTCTGGTGAGCAAACTCCCATCCCGAAACCCTACAAAAAAAGCTTCAAACTGAGCTTCCGAGGCTCAGGCTCTCCTCCCCTACCGACCTTCTCCCAGTGTAGCAGTAAAGCAAGTAGCTAAAGCCTGGAACCTTGGAGGGAGGGAGAGGGCAGCTTTCCATTCGCAGAGTGGCTTTCCAGCCTGAAAATGATCTGCTTGGTTGGCTGGTTGCGGGAGGGTCATTACGCTCTCGCTAAGGACAGGGATTAAGATTAAAGCCCTTCCTGCCTTGGCTTTCGGAAAGAGCCTTATAATGTGAGTGTCCTGAGGTACAGGGAGGCGCCATCTGCCTGAACCAGCACCCCCTGGCTTCACTTATTCATCTACAAGTCAGTCCTTCTCGGCTTCACCACTTCCTGTGAGCTGAGGTGAGGAAAGTCGTGGCATTTGGGAGGGCGTTTGAGTACAAAGACAGGAATAAAGGACACTTGTAAAGGCGTGCTGGAGAGGTCGTATTGCAGAGTGTGCTGATAATTACACAGCCAGACTCCAGATGACAGGTGAAGGGCCCCCAAGCCGTGGCGATAATCGAAATATGGCTGAGGGGAGTAGGGGAACTGGCTTAACCGAGGCGGCTGGAGAACCAGGAGCCTGGAAGCTGATGGAACAGATAAGGGTGGGAACTACTCTGGGTTCCTGGCACCGAGACGCTCAGGATGAGAGAAGACATCCCAACTACACAAAGGCAGCTCGCTTCACCTGAGGGATCGGCTTGGCCTGGCGGGGGAAAATGGGCGGCCGCTTGCTGTCTTGACCTCAGCCACCCGCCCACCCCAGGCAAGAACTGAATCACAGCTGGAAAGTCCATCCGCAAGAAGAGGAGGAGCTGACTTTTGTCTTGGAGGGGCGGGAAGGTGGGGGAGGGAGCTTGGAAAACACCCCCTCCGGCCCCCTCCACCCGATGGTGGGGACAAAGGGGGAACGACCGAGCCTGCGCTAGGGGGCACGGCCGCGAGCAACCCCCGGAACTAGGGTGCGGAAAGGGGTGCCCAAGAGCGTCGTCCCCAGGAACCCGACACGCTCGCCCCTCTTTCCCGCTCGGTCCCTTACCGGAGCAACTTTCTTCCGAGCGGCCCAAAACACTCGGTCCCGCCGAACCACTGGTGACCCAGCTCAGCTCTCCTAGATCCCCGCACAGAAGCTGCGCGGGTGCTGGAGACGCGGGTCACGTTGCGGTCCTCCAGCCCCCTCCCCACGCGCTCGCAGCCCCACCCACCCCGTCCAGCCGCTGCGCGCGGACTCGGGCGCCCCAGAGCGGGCGGGGGGACGCGGGGCGCGGGGCGGAGGCCCAGAGGTCGGCAGGGCGCCCGGTCGCAGAGCCAGCCCACCTTGGTTGCCTGCTCCTTGCTCCGGTCGATGCGCGCGCGAGTGAGGGATTCGATCCGAGACATAATCCAGCGTGAGCCGCGGGAGGACGCGGCGGCCCCGGGTGTCCAGCAACGGCGGGGGAGGGGTCCGGCCGCACGCGTCGGCCTCGGGGACAGGAAGTCTGAGTCCCCTCGCCCCTGCACCCAGCGCCAGTTCCTCAAACCCTAGTCTCCTCCCCCACCCGGGCTCAGGAAGGGGAGAGGCGGAGCGGAGGCAGGGCGGGGTACCCGCGCACCGGACGGGACGCCGGGGTTAGTATCGCTGCAGCCTGCTGGACAGGGGTCCTTGGGACAGGTTCGAGGATCCCTTTTCCCTTTAGCGCCTAGGAACACTCTCTGACCTCAGCGACCTCCCTTAGCTCGTCTGTCCTTGAAAAACACTGGCGCCCATTCCGGGTAACTTCACTCTTTAAAGACCCTAAGGGGATTCTACACCTTATCGGCAACTGGGAGACCTAGCCATAAGGACCCATCAAACAGGCTTGAGTACACAGACCGCTTTTACAATGTTGGACTGGTATGACAAGAGGGAGGGGGGAATGAAAGGGGAACTACAAGCTTCATCGTTAACAGGCTTCACTCCCCCAAAAGAGTGAAGAAGGGGACTGGTTTCCAAAGGCTAGGAGTCCACAAGAGAGGGTTTCCTCTTACCTCCACTAATTTCTCACCCCCCTGGGCCTTGTGGACCACACTCTGACCATCCTTCTCAGCCCCGCCTCTGCCAATTACTTTGGCAGTGAAGGTGAGAAGGCTCCACCTTTCCTGAGGCTAGTTGAGGAAATCCTTCCTTGTGTCCTGACACCAGTTTTCTCTGCCAGAGGAGACTAGAAACAACTTGGCCTTGTCTGGAAACATCTGAGCTTGCTGAGGCTTGTGGGTGGGTTCTCATCTCTCTGGACCCTTTGAGTCAACCTGAGTTTCCTGCCACTGGGGAAATTCTCCAGTCTGCTCCATTTCCACCTATCAAGGTCTCCCATTTCTCTTAAAAACCTGAGCACCCTGGGACAAAGTTTTGTAAAAAAAATGTGGGGTACTACTAATCTAGTCCCAAAAGTGTGTGGTAAAGAGGGAGGGAGATGAGGCCCAGCCGCTGTCACTAGCTTCTGGTCTTCCCCGTAGCAGGGCAGGGTGGTGTTAGGGCTGCAGGTTTCCAGCCCAGCCCTGCACTCCTAGAGTGCCAATTTTAGCCTCAGTCTCTAATTTGGGCTCTGCTGCCTCACCCACCGGCTGTGCTGGTTGGGCTCCTCTGCTCCCCTCCCACTCTGCTCCTCTGACCTGTCTCCTGCCTAGTAACTCCCTCACCTTTTGTGCCCATTCTCCTGTTTAGGGTCCTTATATAGTAAAGGCCAGGGAAAAAAAAACAATGTCCAGTTCAGGCTGGCCAGATGAGGCAGAAAGGACTTTCCCAGACCAATTCTGTTTTCTGTGAAGGAATCCTAGGAAGGCCTCGGGACCTGCCATGTTCCTACTGGCTCTGAGCCTCCAGACTTGCCCCGCTTGAGTGACCAGCCAAAGCTGAGAAATGTACTAACAGTCAGCTAGAGGTCAGACTCAGCTGCCTGGTTTGATCACTGGGGGGGAGGGGAGGGGCAGAGACCTCTGCTGGGCTGGGACCTCACTTTTTTCTAAGGCCTAAACTTGAAATTGTTATAAGCCAAACTCCGAGTAACTAATAAATCTAGGTTTACCCCCAGACTCTTTGAGAGTCTGGTCAGTATGTAAAGCCTGTGCGGAAGGCCTATGGAAGAAGAGGGATCTCTTCCTCTAGCCTTTTACCCTGTTTTCTCCAGCTTCAGCTTGCTGTCTGATCCACCTACCCACCTCTCCCTCGTCTGCCCTGAAAAACCAAACCTTTAAAACTGTATTTACTGCACTATGTCTTCAGCTTGACTCCATTTCTGTTCTCTCTGGAACAATGAACATTTTCTCCTTTCTTCTGGGGGTTTTCCCTTTCCCCAAACCCCTTAATTCCAGCCCCTCCCCATACCAGTGACATCTTTGAAAAATTTTTGTTTGTTCGTTTGTTTTGTGGTTTTTGTTGTTGTTGTTGTTGTTGTTGTTTGGTTTTTCGAGACAGGGTTTCTCTGTGTAGCCCTGGCTATCCTGGAACTCACTCTGTAGACCAGGCTGACCTAGAATTCAGAAATCCACCTGCCTCTGCCTCCCAAGTGCTGGGATCAAAGGCGTGCACCACCACAGCCCGGCCGAGAAATTGTTTTTATATATAAAAAAATTAAAAGATTCTCTTCCAGAATCTAAAACTATCCAGTACTTTCTTTGGCTCATTCAACTTGAAAGGAGTGGGGGGACCATTCCCATTGACAGTTAGAGGGGAAGGGTCTGGTTTCCAAAGGACCATCGGAGGAACCAAGAGTGTCCCTAGCTGTAGATCCAGGCACACACAGTCCACAAGTCGGCCTCCTTCTGATTAACTTGAGCCTTGGACTTGACTTGGGAATGTCTAAGGTGTACATGACCACAGTGGCAAGAGCTTGTGAAGAAAGGTTTTGGGATTTACTGAGAGAGGCACCCGCCACTTAACATGATTGCTACATCTCTAAGTAGCCCAGCCTCTAGGTTATCTTGTCTGTGAAATGGTGATTAATGTATCACTATCCCTTATCTCTGCCGGAGCCATTCTAAGAAGTACAAGATGAGCGCTAGGAGTTTGGCCACCTATAGGATGCCAGTCAAGCAGGGAGAGCCAAGCTACCTCCTCCTCCTCTCCATCCCTAGCAATGTGCAGCACTAGTAGCCAAGCTGGGAACAGGGAGAAAAAGGGAGCATGATGTAGGCACACACATTCAGTGAGGGTATAGAGAAGACAGATGGAGAGATACAGAGACAGTTGGGCCCAGAGGCCCTGGTGAACACAGGCCAAGGAGCAGGACAATATGCTGACCTATGCTCGGCTTGCTCTTCTTGTTCCCTGTTCATGCTCCGGAGCCTCTACCCAGGTTCCCTTCTTCAGGTTACTCAATCTCCTACAGGACTGCTAGGCCAAGGGTGAGCAAACGCAGGCAGTGGGACAGCCTGACAGAGCCTGTGTCCTGGGGGAGGGAGACTCGGATCCTAAGGGCTTCCTGCTTGCTTTGTCTTCTAACAGCCTGATTCCTGACCCCGTCTGCCTCCCCCATGTCCAGGGGTTTTAAGTTTGTGATGTGTATGCCACAGGTCTCCATCAGCTCCAACTCCCTCTCTGGAAAGAGTCCTAGCTATGGATCTGCTTACACCTCTCCCTTCCCTGCCCACCTACAGGGAGGGAAACCTGTCCTCCTCGGAGTCTGGCCTCCAGAAGGGTCCTGCCTTTGCACTTGCAGCAACCTGACTGGGGAGACCCCATGATTTTGCCAGATGAATAGGATGGTATCTCCTCCAGGTTTATCTCAGTGCTCAGAGGTGACCTCAGGGTGGAAACCACATGCGTACCAGAGGGAAAGTAGAGTGGCTTTTTGTGCTGCAGTAAGTGGAGCCTGCAGCCCCAGTGCTCAGAACACTGGAGGCAGAATGGTCAACCAGGCTGGGTAGTCATTGCCAGAAGAAGAAAGAAGGGGAGAAGGGAAGGGAAGAAGGGAAAGGAGGGAGGGAAGAAGTCAGGAAGGGAGAGAGGAAGGGAGGAAATCAGGAAGGGAAGAGGGAGAGAAGAAGGGAGGGAGAGAAGGAGAGAGGAAGCCACCATGGCTAGGTGTGGTGGTGCATGCCTGGAATCCTAGCACTTGAGATAGAAACAGAAGAATCAAGAGTTCAAGGTCATCTTCAACTCCATAATTTAAGGGTAGCCTGAGCTATATAAAACCCTATCTAAAAAAACAACAAACAGGGCTGGTGAGATGGCTCAGTGGGTAAGAGCACCCAGAGTGCTCTTCTGAAGGTCCTGATTTCAAATCCCAGCAACCACATGGTGGCTCACAACCATCCGTAAGGAGATCTGACTCCCTCTTCTGGAGTGTCTGAAGACAGCTACAGTGTACTTACATATAATAAATAAATAAATCTAAAAAAATAAAATTAAATAAATAAACAACAAACACACAAATGAATGAATGAATGACTAATAAGGCCAAGTGTGATGATGTCTCATTGGCGGAATCTAGACTTTCAGCACTCTGGATGCTGAGCCAGGAGGAGAGGCACAGCTGAGGCGGCTAGCTGGGTTACATCATAGTGAGTTCCAGGGGAGTCTGAGCTACAGAGGGAGACCTTGTTTCAAAACAGCAAAAAGTCTAAAAAGAAAGAAAATGGAAGGTTGAGGCTGCAGCCAAAGCTCCCTGCTTCCCAGAGCCAAGCGATAATGACAGAGGAGAGAGCAGGACACCTTCACTTCCTGGCATCCGAAGGCACATGGCCACACATGTGCTCCATACACTAATCACACACCTCAAAGCTCCCACTCTGCCTGTGGTCCTATTTCAACCCCTCAGTTGCTGTATCCACCCATAAAATTACGAGTGTAAAAGCACTTGGGAAAGACTAACACCCTCTGAATAAGGGGAAGGCACTGCTGTAATTATCATTCTTACGTCCAATGGGCAAGATTTCTGCTGCCCACCTCCTATCTATGGGTGGCCTAAAATGAGGCATCCCTGGGCCATTTCTCAGCTCTTGCCCCCTTCCCTCTTCCAGCTGTCTGCAGCAGCTGTCTGCTAAGCTGGAGAGGCACAGAACAGAGAAAGGCTGATTTACTGGGACACTCCGAGCTTTGAAGGTAGGTACAACGAGAGCCCTTCCCCTGAGTCTCTAACAGGAGTGTTGGGGAGGGGTGGACAGGGAAGAAAAGGAGGAGAGTGGCTCTATGCTACTCTTTCCCAGGATGACTCCTACCTTGTCCCTGCCCGTCATGCCCAAGAGGAAGCTGAAGGTCCGTCGCAGGGAGGAGCCTGCCCAGGTCCCCGAGTCCTCTTCCAGCTGTTTACCACTGCAAAGAGACAGATAAGAGATGAGGAGGGGGAGCTGGAAAAGAAAACAGAGCACAGGGATGGCAGGTGTCCATGCCACAGAGATAGGAGAGTGGACACAATCCCCACCTCTGTGGCTCTTCTGGATCAAGATTCTCAAGCTCCCCTGGCCTCTCTATTTATGAGAAAACTCCAGACTCCTCCCAGATCAAGGCAGCCTCCCGCTGAAGATGGGAGGGCCCGGTCCCTCTCAAACTGTTCTCCATCAAGAGCGGTTGGAGAGAAGGCCCTCCAGGGGGCATTTCCCCCTCTCAGAACAAGAGCCCTGTGTAGACCCTTTGCAGTTTGGAAACAAGCCCCTGGGCCTAGAGCCAATAAAGAACCGAATTTCCTGGGATTTCATCAGCCCATCCCATGAGCTAATCCCGACTGGAGCCAGGAGGTTGTGTCAGCTAGAGAATTTTAGGATCACAGATCAGAGCCCGGTTCTTAAAGGGCCCATGTTTTGCCCACACAGCCACACTGAGCGTGAGGGCTGCCCTAATCGAATAAGGTTTTGGCCACACAAGCCAGATGAACAGGTGCTGATTTTGCATGCTTATTTGCATAGTGACTGCAATGTCCCGAATCCGTCTCCATTTCGGGCCCTGTCCCTCTGCTGAGAATTCCACAGCCCTCAAAGAGCTCTCCTTAGACTCTCACTTTCTATCAGCTGGTTATCTGCCATCCAAAGCCCACCGTGGCCCCTGTCCATCCAGCAGCAAGATAGCCAGCTCTCCCATATGTCTCTGACAATGGCAAGCAAATCTCTCTCTGCTCTTCCGGCAGATTCTGTAGGGTTTGGCTACTCCTTTTCTGTCCCATCCCTTTGGGCTACTGCACAACAAAGTGGCGGCTCAGGAAGATGGCCTCCTCTCAGAAACGTTGGGGTGTGGGGGGGGGCAGTGTTTGAAGAAGCAGGGAGTCGTAGGGCTACAAGCCCACACCCATCACTCCTTCATCCAGGCCTGTTGTGGGCTCAGAATCCCCCAAACTCACCATTTGCTGAGGTCTGTGACATGGGACAGGGATGAGTTACCTGCAAGGTATACAAGGAAAGAGACGAGTCTAGTAAAAAAAAAAAAAAAAAAGCCAGACAAAAGCACCTAAGGCTGCCTTCCCAACCCCCTCCACCTGGATCAGGTTCCCAGACTGCAGGTGCGTGTGACGCCATTCCTGAGGGCAGCCACTGGGGAGCAAGGACAGAGGGCGGGGTCTGGGGAGAGCACAGCTGAAGGACCTGAGAGCAAGCTAAAGTGAAGATCTAGCTAGGACCTAATGGTTCCTTCCTGTTCTGGTAAACAGAGAGGGCCGAGGCTCCTCGCTGAGCTCCTCATACTCCATCTTCTAATCTTTATTCAGTTATTTGTGTGCCCATCAGGTATCCGTGTCCTCCGCCAATGGCAGGACAGTCTCAGAGATGCTGGTGTCCTGAATAAGATCCCTCACGTTAGCAGGGTGGTGGAGGCAGAGGCAGAGAGGCAGGTAGATCTGCAGGGTAAGTTCTAGGACAGCCAGGGTTACACAGAGAAACCCTGTCTCAAAGGCAAGCTCTTTAACAAACAAGATCCCTCTCTTGAGCCCCAGGAGTGTATGATGTCAGTCGTCTGAACTCCAAACAGCTAACTCTGGCACACCTGATGACAAGGATGGGGAAAGGGACCACTATTTCCTTGCTCCCGCTCTCACTCACCATTTGGATCTGAGCAGTCCAAGAGGAGGTTGATACCACTCATGGACACAGCCTTGGACAGCATGCCAGTGGCCGAGGGAACCGAAGAGGCCGAAGATGGATGGCAGAAACTCTGACCCTGGAATTGTGTGGAGTTCTCACATGAAGCCCTTGCTTTGCCCACTCTCCTCAAATGCGTCTCCACCAGGCCTCCCAAGATTCTCCACTACCCCTCATCTGGGCTATTTCTCTAGAAAGAGTTAAGATAGTATCCGGCAGCTTAATCCATTAATCCATTAACCTGGAAAAAAAATACCACCTTATATATTTTCTTTTTTTGTTGTTGTTTTTGTTTTTGTTTTTTCAAGTATTTATTTTGTGTTTCTGTTGGGTGTGGAGGTCAGAAGACAGCTTTCAGGAGTGGCTTTTTCTCCTTTCATCATGGGAATCAGGGATCAAACTCAGGCTGTGTTCTGCACAGCAAGCACTATCACCTGCTGAGTCAACTGCCAATCTCTCTCTTTTCAGCTTATTTTTGAGGAAGGGTCTTAGGTAGTTCAGGCTGGCCTTGATATCACCGTGGAGCTGAGGACGATCTTGACTTCTTTTGGTTTTGGTTTTGTTTGTGTTTTTGAGACAGGGTTTCTCTGTGTAACCCTGACTGTCCTAGAACTTGTTCTGTAGACCAGGTTGGCCTTGAACTTAGAGATTCATCTGCCTGTGCCTCCTGAGTGCTGGGATTAAAGGCTTGCACCTATCCTCCTGTCTCTACCTTCCAAGTGCTTGGATTGCAGTCATCAGCCTGGGCTACTACATCCCATTTGTAAATTGGGATGTAGGGTATTGTTTTTTAAATCAACGCAGAATAGTAGAACATATTTAAGGGACAGAATGTGATGTCTTGATATATCATGCTTGCTTTTCCTTTTTTTTTTTTTTTTTTGCTAATTTTAAATTAGATTTTATTTGTGTGTGTGTGTGTGTATGTGCATGTGCTCATGCCACAACACACCTGTGGAGGTCAATGGGCAACTTTCAGGAGCTAATTCTTTCCTTTCACAATATGTGTCATAATATCAAACCGAGGTAATCAGGAGCTCTTTAGCACTGAGCCATCTCCTGCCCTTCTCTGTCCCCTGCCCATGCCGTGTGCGTGTGTGTGTGTGTGTGTGTGTGTGTGTGTGTGTGTGTACACCACCAGATCTAGCTTGTTTGCTTTTTGTTATTTTGGTGTTTGTGTATGCATGTGCAGGTTCCCAAACAGACCAGATGATACCGGTCCTCTGCCAAAGCAGCGGTTCCTATTAGTGGCTGAAACATCTTCCTAGCCATAGGTGAGATGGATGACCCGGGACAGCAGCTGAGCCACATCCCCAGCCCTGGGCAGAGGATTTTCTTTCTGTAAAGGATTCCTAAGGGCAGGAAATAAGACAACAACCATCAAGTGGAATTACATGAAGTTTAAAAGCTTCAGCACGGCAAAGGAAACAGAGTGAAGAGACGAGAGAACAATTAGAGCTACAAACGAGAGAAAATCTAGACATACAAGTGATGAGACTAATGTCTAGAATATAAGGGGGAAACCAGGAAAATAAACAATCTAGTCAATAAATGGGCAAGCAAATTTATGAAATGCCAGTAAATTTATGAAAAGAGAAAAGAAAAGAAAAGAAAAGGAAAGGAAAGGAAAGGAAAGAAAAGAAAAGAAAAGAAAAGAAAAGAAAAGAAAAGAAAAGAGTTCAACATCCTTATCTAGCGGGACAGGCAACTCAAATCACACAGAGAGATTCTATCTTAGTCCATTCAAAGTGGGTATCCACACTCTGAAAACCAATGGACTATGGGGCTGGAGAGATGGTTCAGTGGTTAAGAGCATTGACTGCTCTTTCAGAGGTCCTGAATTCAATTCCCAGCAACAGCATGGTGGCTCACAGGCATCTGTAATGGGATCTGATGTCCTCTTCTGGTGTGTCTGAAGACAGCTACAGTATATGTCTATACATAAAATAAATAAATAATTCTAAGAAAATAAAAGAAAGGAAGGAAAGAAAGAAAGAAAGAAAGAAAGAAAGAAAGAAAGAAAGAAAGAAAGAAAGAAAGAACGAACCAAGGGTCTGGAAAGATACTTAGTGTTAAGAGCACAGGCTGCTCCTTGAGGACCCAGGTTTGAGTTCCAGCACCAACAGTATGTCTCACAACGTAATTCCAGTCCCAGGTGATCCAACACCCTCTCCTGACTCCACAGGCACCAGGCACACATGTAGGACATAGACATACATGCAGGCACACACATAAATAAGTTGAAAATGTTTTTTAAAGAAAACATTTAGAGCCGGGCGTGGTGGCACATGCCTTTAATCCCAGCACTCCGGAGGCAGAGGCAGGCTATACAGAGAAACCCTGTCTCGAAAAACCAAAAAAAAAAAAAAAAAAAAAGAAAAGAAAACATTTATATGCCCATACAATGTCAATGTTAAGTGTCAGTTGCTACTGAGAATTTTAACTGGGCTGAGCTGTCAATCGTGAAATGTGCTGATTGTCTTATCAGTTCTGTGCCCAAGCAGACACTTCACCAATAGTTAACTCATCTGCACAGACATTATTGTCACTGTTCATCTATAAACTCAAAATATTTAGGAGAGAGAGAGAGGAGAGAAAGAGAGAGAAAGAACAAAGAGATGGCTTTGCCTTTCTGAGTAATCACTGCTCTTGCAGGGGACTGGAGTTCTGTTCCCAGAACCCATGTTGGCAGACAGCTCACAATCACCTGTAACTCCAGGTCCAGGAATCCAAGCCACTCCTCTGCCCTTCTCAAACATGGTACTTAGTTGCACATACCCACAACACATGTATACACATTAAAAAAAAAAAAAGGCCAGGTACACTGGGTCATGGCAGTGCATGCCTTTAGTCCCAGCACTCAGGAGGCAGAATAGTCAAATCTCCAAGTTCAAGACTAGCCAGCCAGGCGTGGTGGTGCAGGCCTTTAATCCCAACACTCGGGAGGCAGAGGCAGGTGGATTTCTGAGTTCGAGGCCAGCCTGGTCTACAAAGTGACTTCCAGGACAGCCAGGACTATACAGAGAAACCCTGTCTCAAAAAACAAAACAAACAAAAAAGACTAGTCTAGCTTACAAAAAAAAGTCCCTCCCAAATCTTCCAGGGCCACACAGAGAAACCCTGTCTCAAAAGCAACAACAACAAAGTTGAGCCAGGTATAGCAGTGTATGCTTCCGATCTCAGCACTCAGAGGCTGAGACAAGCAGATCTCTGTGAATTTGAGGCCAACCTGGTCTAACATAAGGAATTCCAGGGCAACCAGAGCTGCATAATAAGACCCTGTCTCAAACAAAATAAAATCGAGCCCACAACAATGCTATACGTGTAGGAGTGAAAGCCAGGATCTCTCAGATACTAGACAGGCCCCTACCACCTCTAGNCAGCACTCAGAGGCTGAGACAAGCAGATCTCTGTGAATTTGAGGCCAACCTGGTCTAACATAAGGAATTCCAGGGCAACCAGAGCTGCATAATAAGACCCTGTCTCAAACAAAATAAAATCGAGCCCACAACAATGCTATACGTGTAGGAGTGAAAGCCAGGATCTCTCAGATACTAGACAGGCCCCTACCACCTCTAGCCCCATAGGAAGACTTGCAGCCAGCAGAGCAGCAACGCTGTGGAATCACAGAATGCTGACAAGATCTTGGGCCAGAGGGACTGCAGGTGGGATTGGAAGAGAGTCCTTACCATACTCTAATAAAGGTGTGTATTGGAGACTATGGTACAGCATTCTAGCCAGGCACATAAGTGGAAACTAAGCAAGTATGCAACACAATTAAAAATAGTCTCACAGCCGGGCCTAGTGGTGCAGGCCTTTAATCCCAGCACTTGGGAGGCAGAGGCAGGCGGATTTAATCCCAGCCTGGTCTACAAAGTGAGTTCCAGGATAGCCGATAGCCAGGGCTACACAGAAAACCCTGTCTCGAAAAATCAAAACAAAAATAAAATAAAAAAAAAATAGTCTCACACTGAAATGGTATACAGTTTTAATCCCAGCACTCAGGAGGCAGATGTAGGCTGATCTCTGAGTTCAAGGCCACCTGGTCTACATAGGGAGTTCCACGACAGCCAGAGATACATAATTTAGAGAACCTGTCTCAAAAAAAAAAAAAAAAAAAAAAAAAAAAAAAAAAAAAAAAAAAAAAAAAAAACATGAAAGATTAAAATAAAATATGTAAGCCGCGGGCGACAATTAAAAAACAAAGTGGCCAGGCAGTGGTGGTACACGCCTTTATTTCCAGCACTTAGGAGGTAGAGGCAGGTGGATTTCTGTGTTTGAGGCCAGCCTGGTCTACAGAGCTAGCTCCAGAACAGTGAGGGATACAGAAACAAACAAACAAACAAACAAAAAAACAAACAAACAAAAAACAAACAAACAAACAAAAAAACCCTCTATCTAGAAAAACAAAAAATAACAAACACAGCAAGGGCTGGTACGGGTGATGTGTCGTGTGGGTCAAGATTGCACCTGGGTCTCATCCCTGTAACCCATGGAATGGTGAAAGGGGAAAAGGAACCTCACAAAGTTGTGCTCTGTCCTCCACGAGGGAGCCTTGGTATGCTTCCCATAATAATAAACCTACAGGGGAAAAGTATGGGGTTAAGGAAGTAGGGATGTAGTTCAGTCAGCAGAGTGCCTGCTCGGCATAACCAATGCCATGGCTTCTATCGCTAGGACCACAGGGAACTGGCAAGGTGCTGTATGCCTATAATTTCAGCACTTGAGAGCTAGAGACTGGGAGGGAGATCAGGAGTTCAGGGTCATCGTCCACTACATAGACTTCCACTCTAGCCTGGGCTACATAAGACCCTGTCTCAAAAAGGAAGTATAAATAAAATATGAATGAATGGCTGTAACAATTTGCAACAACACAGAGATTAAATAAGTGCTGCTTGTAAGTTATGTTGTTGGGGTGAGGGTACACCCATGTAACTTTTAGTACAGAAGAAGTTTAGGCAGGAAGATTACAAGCTTGAAGTCAGCCTAGACTCTGTCTCAAACAGAACAAAGAAAAAGAAGAATCTATAACATTTTATAAAATGTCATCATTGTTTTAAAATTCAGCCATGTGCCGGGTAGTGGTGGCACATGCCTTTAATCCCAGCACTTGAAAGGCAGAGGCAGGTGGATTTCTGAGTTTGAGGCCAGCCTGATCTACATAGTGAGTTCCAGGACAGCCAGGACTGCACACAGAAACCCTGTCTCGAAAAAAACATAAATAAATAAATAAATAAATAAATAAATAAATAAATAAATAAATAAATGAAATTCAGCCATAAAAACATATTACATTGTCAGTAAAATATATTTTTTTGTTTAAAAAAACATTTTTTAAAAGGGGAATGATAAAATTCATCATGATGTTACCTATGGCAGGAAGGAAATGAAGAAAAGGGGGGCCCCAAAGAGACATCCGTGAATAAAGCCTGTGCTGACCTAAGTTTGAGCCCCAAAGCCTATATAACAGATGGAGAGAGCCAACACCTGAAAGCTATCCCCCCACTTCCACAGAGACACAGTGGCACGTGTGCACATGTGCAGGCACATAAATAGATGGATATTAAAAAGGAAAACGAAAAAAGGAGAAAAAAAAGGAAAAAGAAAAAAGTTAGTCTGAGGTTGGTGGCACACACCCTTAATCCCAGCACTCGGAGGCAGAGGCGGTCTGGAGGTCCTTTATAGACCAGCCTGTTCTATAAGAAGTTCCAGGCCAGTCTGTGCTATCCAGTCTCAATAGACACATTTTTTAAAAGGAAAGAGAGAGAGAGAGAGAAAGAGAGAGAGAAGAGAAGAGAAGAGAAGAGAAGGAGGAAGGAGCCAGGTGTGGTGGCGCATGCCTTTAATCCCCGCCCTCGGGAGGCAGAGGCAGGCAGATTTCTGAGTTCGAGGCCAGCCTGGTCTACAGAGTGAGTTCCAGGTCAGCCAGGGGCTATACAGAGAAATCCTGTCTCGAAAAACCAAAAAATAAGAAAAAAAAAAAAAAAAAGAGCCGGAGTTGGGGGCAGTAGTTCATGCCTGTGATCTCTACACTTCAGAGTCAGGACAAGCAGCACAAATTGGAGGTGAACCTGGTCCACACTTCAAGTTTCAGACCAGCTAAGGCTACATAGTCTTAAGAACCAAAAGCAAAACAGAAAACGTGCAGCGTGTGCCTGTGATCCCAGAGCAAAGAGGCAAAGGCAGGAGGAGTGAAGAGGTCAGCCTGGGGTACATAAGTAAATCTATCCGGAATAAAATAAAATAGATAAACTCAAAAGCAAAGGGAAAATAGTAGAATATCCATAGCTGCGGTGAGCTGGAGAGCAGAGGGCAAGCTGTAGTTTAGGAGGTCAGAGCTGCAGAGGTGGCTGTGTGGTCACGAAAGCGCTGGCATTGCAAGTGAGAAGGCCAGAAATTCAAATGCCAGCAACCAGCCAGGCATTGGCTGCATGCGCCTGCATATGAACACATGCAAACATGGACACACACACACAAACACACACACATACTGTAAATTCCTTTACAGTGCGAAAAGGTCAATTGTGGAAAGAGATTGCGCTTATAAATATCTGTCTGCAGCCCCTGTCTAGCTCTAGTGAGTCAGACTTTTGGTCTGCAGGCTTTGGAGGAGTACCACAAAAAGGAAAAACAAGAACCCCAAACCCTAAGGCCAAGAGACCATTAAGGAAAGGTCTTATGGCTCAGGTGAGAGGGGGAAAGGACACAATAAACAGGGGCGCCTCGGGAAAGTTGAGAGAAGAAATCACAATACTAAAATGGGCTAAGTCCTATGAGGGGAAAGAGGGTCTGGGCAAAAAAGGAAGAGAATCAGAAGAGAAAAACTATTTCCCAAATTCACATTACATGGCTGCCATGTTATGTGCCAGCCTCCGGGTTGGGCAACCTAATACGTTTCTTCTAATAGCTGCAACTGTTAGGCAGTTTTATTTCTGACATGGAGGAAGAGGAGATGGACCCACTAGCTGCTAATGAGGAAGATCTAGGTGTTGAGAGTCTGCTTTTTCTGTTTTCTCACCTAAAATGGGGGGGGGGCGCGGTCAGGGGAGAAAATCTTGAGAGATGTGGGTAGAGAAAAATAGGAGATGGAATAAGATGGGGTCCTGCTACTCTCCTGAAAGGCTGGGCACAAAGGATTCCTCTCAGCCTTTCTTTCACACCTAAGAGACTCTAGCAGTAAGGGTCACATTAGGGCTCCTGGACAGCTGGGGTGTGAGGTTGCTGGGGCAGGGAGGATCTTCATTGTGAGGCTTGGGGCTGAGAAGGTGAAGGACACTAGCTTACAAAGCCAGGGGGTTCTCTCAAGCCTGTGTGTCCTAGGTAGTCCTTAGATCCTAGAACAGCACTCCTCAATTATATTCCCTCATCCAGAAAGCTGAGCAATGGCTGGGTCCTCTCTTCCTCCCTCTTCCCAGGGCCCTCCTTTATTGCTGGGGATTAAGCACAGGGCCCTTGATATTCAGTGACCACAGCAATCACCTACACTCTAGGCTCCGTATCCTTTCTCAATTGTGATTCCTATTAAAATCTTGATAGAGAGTTACTGAGTCTTTCAGGGTACCAGATGCCTAGTTTATTCCCACAGATTAAGTGCAGTTCTAACTCTGGGAACTATAGGGCCCACAGAAAGAAGTGGTCATAGCCTCCAGATGGATAGGGGACTTAAAAGAGGGAGGGAACAGAGATACCCGCATCAATACAGAGACAGACTTAGAAATGAAGAAACAATGTTACAGAAAGAGACAGAGGCAGGCTACCAAGCGACCGGAACAGCGCATACAGACAGGGAAGCAGACAGAGGGCCACAGAAGATAGATTCAGATGGGCGCAGATGGAGCCCGAGCCAGGTCCGGGCACAGAGAGACTCAGCAGCTGATGGAACAGAAGAGTACAGAGTGGTTGCTGGCAGGGAAGGATCAGGAGGGGGAGCTGGGGTCTATCTGTCATACCCGGTGAAAGGGTTGGCCACTCTGTTGCTCCTGTCCCTGCTGCTGCTCCTGCTGCTGAGCTCCCAGACGGGTGCCCAATTCCTCGAGGCTCTGTAGAAAGGGGGCTTCCTGGGAGCCTGGGCATTCCGGTGACTGCAGTCTCCTCCTGAAACACACATTGCCACCACAACCCTTGTAGCCGGGAGTCAGTGATGGGCACAAGGAACGAACAGTTCCTCAGCCCAGCCCTGTTGTTTGCCCCCCAGCCCAGCCCTTCCTGTTAGCCTAGGCACACACAACTCAGACCCAAACTACGGCTCGGGCCCTGGCACAGTTGGCTTCGGACAAGAGCGGCCCCTGCTGGTACAAAGGCAGTACTACCCTCCAGAAAAGACGGAGGGGCAGGGCAAGCTGAAGTCTCCTGGTTTGATGTCAGGTGACAACATCTTTCACTCAGCAACGGTAAAGCCAGCGCTCCATCCCTCTGCACCCGAGACTCAGAATTAATGTGGTGACAATGAGACACCCAGAGAATCTAGGCAGACGTCACAAAAGACACTCAAACTGTAGGCAGACGACACAAAAGACACTCAAGCCAGCCTTGTATTGCTCTTCACCCAGTTCCTGCAAGACCAGCGTTGGGACAAAGTCCCAGGACCATCTCCCCCATTAACCTTCCCCTCCCCCAACCCACCCCCGCCGCCGCTGCCCTGCTCCATCCATGCTCATGCCCCAACAACTGAAGAATGTTGAACCACTCACGAGAGGTAAGGGCATGTCTAAGAAGACCATGCCCTCGTCAAGAGACTACCCTTGTTGGTAGCAGGAGCCCTGGACTCACATTGGACTCATGTGTACAATCCCCTCTCCCGACCTTCTCTTTTTTAACTTCCTCTATTTGGGGGAAGTGGTCAGGGATTTTCCAGAAGATAGGGAAGATATGGGTCCTTCTCCCCAAGCCTGCTAAGAATGTGCAGATCTCTGAGGGAGGGCAGCTGTCCCTAGCCAAGCAGGGTGGCCTGTCTCTATCATCTCAGAACCTGAGAGAGACCAGCCTGGGCTGCCTGAAGCTCTGTCTCAGAAATAAACAAAATCCAACTGACAAACTAATAAACATAAAACTCCTGCTGTTTCTGGCTGCAGCTTTGTCCAAGAGACGGGTCTGCCTCAGTCTGAAGCCAGCAGCGTGGCAGACACCTGGGGAAACAGTACCCACTTCCATCAAGAAGCCTCTTAAAGTTCTCTGGACCTATTTCCCGTCTGTAGAATGAAGAGGCTAGATTATATGATCTCCAAGATGTCGTCGTCGTCGTTGTTTTTCCTCCGTGGTTGGGGCTATGGGACTCAGATGGTGCCCACCCAGCTCTCTCCAGCCCACCTGCCCGTGCCATCCATGGGAATGAGGGGCACTGTGGAGAGCCCTGTTTTAGAAGCCCCATCTTTCCCAAGCTTCTCCAGGAGAGCTTTCCACTTTGTTCATTCCTCAGAGATCCTTGTCTCTCCAGATAGATCGGTGGCAGGATAGGGCAATGACACCAGGATGTGTCTTTCTGAACACTCTCCCCAAGATCTAGAGAGGGGCAAGGGAGGGTCAGGAGGTGCCCTGGGGACTCACCTGCTTATTGGGTCCTGGAACTCCTTGCCAGGCCCCCAACTGTGTCTTTTGAAGGAGTCACTAGTGTGACTACGGGCACGGAAAGCCCCGGACCTTCTAAGGAGTGATGTGTGGAAGCCATCCTTGTTGTCCTCCTGGTTTTTCTCCCTCCCCTCCACTTCCTCCAGCTGTTCTCTTGATCCCACAGCAGCTGGGCAGCACTGAGGGAGACCATGAAGCACTGGGTCTTCTTCACCTATGAAGGACTCCCCTGAGACCGATCTGTTCATGGAAGGTACACGGAGACAGCCCTGAATCAAGAAGAAAGAGAACGTCAGCAGAGTTCTAGAACCCTGGAGGCCATGGTGCTACAGGCCTGTAATTCTCATCCTTCAAGATGTTCAGGGGGATGGTCCTGAGTTGGGGTCAGGCTAGGCTGGCTTGGATGTTGAGTTTCATAGCTTGTGCTAAGAGCGAGGCTGTGTCTTTTACTTCTTTTTTTAAAGTTTTATTTATTTATTTTATGTATATGAGTATTCTGTTTTCTTTTTTCTTTTCTTTGTTTGTTTGTTTTTTGAGACAAGGTTTCTCTGTGTAGCCCTGGCTGTCCTGGAATTCACTCTGTAGACCAGGCTGGCCTCAAACTCAGAAATCCACCTGCTTCTGCCTCCCAAGTGCTGGGATCAAAGGTGTGTGCCCACCACTGCCCAGCTAGTGTTCTGTTTTCATGCATGCTAGAAGAGGTAATCAGATTCCATTACAAATGGTTGTGAACCATCACATGGTTGCTGGGAATTGAACTCACGACCTCTAGAAAAGCTGCCAGTGCTCTCTTTCTTTCTTTCTTTCTTTCTTTCTTTCTTTCTTTCTTTCTTTCTTTCTTTCTTTCCTTCCTTCTTTCTTTCTTTCTTTCTTTCTTCTTTTCTTTCTTTCTTTCTTTCTTTCTTTCTTTTTCTTTTTTCTTTTTTTTTTTTTCAAGACAGGGTTTCTCTGTATATCCCTGGCTGTCCTGGCACTCACTTTGTAGACCAGGCTGGCCTCGAACTCAGAAATCCGCCTGCCTCTGCCTCCCAAGTGCTGGGATTAAAGGTGTGAGCCACCAATGCCCAGCAGCCCCTGTCTTTTAAAGAAATTAAGGTGGGTGTGGGTGGCACATACTTTTAATCCCAGCACTCTAAAAACAGTCAGGCTGATCTTCATGAGTTTGAAACTAGCCTGGTCTATGTAGCAAGTTCCAGGCTAGCCAGAACTACAGAAAGAAAGAAAAGAAAAGAGCCTGGAGTAGGGACATCTCAACAGCCAGGCCGCTGATCATCTCCTACCCCTCACTTTGCTGAGGCAGAGGCAGAGAATGCCTGCCAAAGGGTCATGAGGTCCGATGCATGCAAGGTCAAGTCTAGAACTTGGCTTTTCTAGCTCTTAATACAGTGTTCTTTCCAGTAAAGAGAGCCTGGCTGGCAGGGGTGGCATATGTCTGCAGTCTCAGCACTTAGGAGGCAGACGGGAAAATCCAGAGTTCAAGGCCACTGTGTGCACTAAAGCAAGTTGAAAGGTAAAGTACACAGTGAAACCTTGTTTCAGAATGAAAACTGTAAAGAGAAGTTTGCTCGTTACTCCTCCTCATGGAGCATCTATATAGAAGAAAGCCATGCTAAGAAAAGCAGATACGCAGATACTGCAGATACTGAGTCCGTCCTTAGGTGCTCATGTGTGTGTGTGTGTGTGTGTGTGTGTGTGTGTGTGTGTAAGCATGTGCTTGAATAACTGTCAAATGCTGCAAAAGAAATTTTATCAAGTCTTTGGCCAGGATGGGTAAGGCAGTGCACATGTTTAGATCCAGCCCGCAGGAGGCAGAGGCAAACCTCTGGGCGTTCAAGAAGAGCCTGATCTACATAGTACATTCCAGGACAGACAAAAAACAAACAAAAAAACCAGAACCAAAACCAACAACACAGCAAACCCAAAAACAAACAAACAAACAAAGAACAAAAATAAAAAACAACCTTTTGTCTCCCAGTGGGTCAGCACACATTACTAACCGGGAGTCTCCAGAAAGCACACAGGAGATGCAGGCAGACGTCGAGTGGGGCTAGAGTCTGGCCAAGAGAAGAGACAAGCTACTAGGTTGGTAATGTAATGGGAAAAGGTCCTATGTGGGCCTGGTGGGGTGGCTTGGTGGGTAAAGGCATTTGTCTGCAAGCCTGACTCCCTGAGTTCAATGCCTGGATTTTACAGTGGACGCAGGGAACAGACTCTCGAAAGTCCTCTGACCTCCACGCATGCACTGTGGAACGGGTGCTCAAACAAGTGGCTCATTTATTATTATGTATGCATATGTGGCTCGGCGTGCTTGAGGAGGTCAGAGGACACCTTCCAGGAGTTGGCTCTCTCTTTGTTCTCTCCATTGCTCCCTCCTACCTTCCCCAGACCGCTTTCCTCAGGAAACGGCTGAAGGGACAAGGAAGCAGACACTGAGGTCACATCAGGCCACATCTCTGTTTCCGGTGACACATGTAGGAGATTCTAAAACAGTTGCTTGAAATGAAGTAACAGGGCAGGAAAAACACTAAGCTGTCCCTTGACTTATCTTCCTGACCTCTTACTGCCCTGGCCTGTCTCCACTTCTCTGGTGACTTCATTGACTAAGCTGCTCACCAATGACTAACAACTAGAGAGAGAACTTTAAGTGTATGCATCAGGGGGCGCTGTCGCTCAAAGCCAGCCCCATGCTTCTTTCAGGTTTAACTGTGGTTTAGTACAACCTTCCTAAACTGGAATGCTCTTGGGCTCCTCCTCCTCCTCCTCCTCCTCCTCCTCCTCTTCCTCCTCCTCCTCCTCCTCCTCTTTCTTTTCTCTCTTTTGTCTGAGAAAATACAAGAATGGCATTCCTCACTGTGGTGGTTTCAATGAAAATAGCCTCTATAGCCGGGCGTGGTGGCGCACACCTTTAATCCCAGCACTCGGGAGGCAGAGGCAGGCGGATTTCTGAGTTCGAGGCCACCCTGGTCTACAAAGTGAGTTCCAGGACAGCCAGGGCTATACAGAGAAACCCTGTCTCGAAAAACCAAAAAAAAAAAAAAAAAAAAAAAAAAAACCGAAAATAGCCTCTATAGACTCCCATATTTGAGTGTTTGGTCCCCAGTTGGTGGAACTGTTTTGGGAAAGAATAATGGGTGGGGCCTTGTTGGAGAGGTGTGTCACTGGGGGTAGGTTTAAGGTTTCCAACACCATCACCAGCTCCAGGGTCTCCCCACCTCCTCTCTCTCTCTCTCTCTCTCTCTCTCTCTCTCTCTCTCTCTCTCTCTCTTTTTGGTTTTTCGAGACAGGGTTTCTCTGTATAGTCTTGGCTGTCCTGGAACTCACTTTGTAGACCAGTCTGGCCTTGAACTCAGAATCTGCCTGCCTGCTTCTGCCTCCCGAGTGCTGGGATTAAAGGCATGTGCCACCACCGCCGGCTCCCACCTCCTCTCTTGGTCTCCAGCCTGTGAATCAAACATGAACTCCCAGCTCCGACGCCCCGTTTAATGCTTTCTTTTATAAGTTGCCTCAATCATGCTGTCTCTTCACAGAAATAGAATCATGATTAAGACATTTAGGGGAGGGGGCAGGAGAGATGGCTCAGCAGGTAAGAGCACTGACTGGTCTTCTGAAGGTCCTGAGTTCAAATCCCAGCAACCACATGGTGGCTCACAACCATGTAATGAGATCTGACTTCCTCTTCTGGAGTGTCAGAAGACAGCTACATATTACTTACATATAATAAATAAATAAATCTTGAGCCTACATCTACAGTGCTGGATGTCAAACCCAGGGGCTAACACATGCCAGGAAAATGTTTGACCACTCAGCTACATTCCTAGATTTTGGGTTTTGAGACAGGATCTCACTATGTAACCCAAGTATTTCAAGAATTCATGGAAGCCGGGCCCACATGCCGTTAATCCCAAAACTCAGGAGGCAGAGGCAGGCAGATTTATTTCTGAGTTCGAGGCCAGCCTGGTCTACAAAGTGAGTTTCAGGACAGCCAGGACTATACAGAGAAACCCTGTCTCGAAAACAAACAAACAAACTTCTTCTTCTTCTTCTTTTTTTTTTTTTTTGGTTTTTCGAGACAGGGTTTCTCTGTATAGCCCTGGCTGTCCTGGAACTCACTCTGTAGACCAGGCTGGCCTCAAACTCAGAAATCCGCCTGCCTCTGCCTCCTGAGTGCTGGGATTAAAGGCATGTGCCACCACGCCCGGCTTCAAACAAACAAACTTCAAGGAAACTCACCTGCCTCTGCCTCTAAACTACTGAAAGTATTTGTTTGTTTGTCTTTGTAATATTTTTTTTTTACTGTGTAGCCCTGTCTAGTCTTGAACTCAGAGAGATCCACTTGTCTCTGCCTCCTGAGTGCTGGGATTAAAGGCATGTGTCATCATATCCCAACTAGTTGTTGCTGTTGTTGTTGTTTTATTATTTTTTTAAAAGATTTTATTATTTTTTTAAAAAAGATTTATTTATTTATTCGTTTATTTATTATATGTAAGTACACTGTAGCTGTCTTCAGTCACACCAGAAGAGGGCATAGGATGGTTGTGAGCCATTATGTGGTTGCTAGGAATTGAACTCAGGACCTTTAGAAGAACAGTCTGTGCTCTTAACTGCTGAGCCATCTCTCCAACCCCCTGTTGTTGTTTATTTTCTATGTATGGGTATTCTGCCTGCCTACATGTTCCCTTCAGAGACTAGAAGATCAGATCCCCCTAAGTCTACAGTTATATGTGGTTATAAGCCACCACCATGTGGGTGCTGAGAATCAAGACTGGGCTTTCAGTAAGAGCACCCAGTGCTCTCAACCAGTCACTCAGCCCATGTTTTCTGAGACAGTGTCTCTCTATATAGCACAGGGTGTGCTGGAACTTGCTAGGTAGACCGGGATGACATCGGATTCACAGAGATCTACCTGCCCTTGCCTCCTGAGTGCTGATATCTTTTTAAAATATGTCACGCTGGGCTGGTGAGATGGCTCAGCGGGTAAGAGCACCCGACTGATCTTCCGAAGGTGTTAAGTTCAAATCCCAGCATCCACATGGTGGCTCACAACCATCCGTGACGAGATCTGGCACCCTCTTCTGGAGTGTCTGAAGACAGCTACAATGTACTTACATATAATAAAATAAATCTTTTAAAAAAAATGTGTCATGCTAGCTGGGCATGGTGGTGCATGCCTTTAAATCCAGCACTCGGGAGGCAGAGGCAGGCAGAATTCTGAGTTCAAGGCCAGCCTGGTCTACAAAGTGAGTTCCAGGACAGCCAGGGCTATACAGAGAAACCCTGTATGAAAAAAGAAAAGAAGCCGGGCGTGGTGGCGCACGCCTTTAATCCCAGCACTCGGGAGGCAGAAGCAGGCGGATTTCTGAGTTTGAGGCCAGCCTGGTCTACAAAGTGAGTTCCAGGACAGCCAGGGCTACGCAGAGAAACCCTGTCTCGAAAAAAAAAAAAAAGAAAAAAAGAAAAAAAAAGAAAAAAGAAAAGAAAAGAAAGAAAGAAAGAAAGAAAGATAGATAGAAAGGAAGGAAGGAAGGAAGAAAGAAAGAAAGAAAGAAAGAAAGAAAGAAAGAAAGAAAGAAAGAAAATGTGTCATATGTAAATGGTGTTTTGTCAGCATGTACATCTGAACCCCAGAAGACCACATCAGATCCCATAAAACTGTACTGACAGATGGTTGTGAGCTGCCATGTGGGTGCTGGGAATTGAACTCAAGCCCTCTGGAAGAACAGCCATGCTCTTAATTACTGAGGCATCTCTCCAGCTCCTCCAGGCATACTTTTATTTCTTTCATTATTATTATTATAATTAGTAGCAGTAGTAGTATTTTATTTTATTTTATTTTATTTTATTTATTTATTTTTTGGTTTTTTGAGACAGAGTTTCTCTGTGTAGCCCTGGCTGTCCTGGAACTCACTTTGTAGACCAGGCTGGCCTCGAACTCAGAAATCTGCTCTGCCTCCCAAGTGCTGGGATTAAAGGCGTGAGCCACCACGCCCAGTGGTATTTTATTTTTATTAGATATTTTCTTTATTTACATTTCAAATGTTATCCCCTGTCCTGTTCCCCCCCCCCCAAAAACCCCCTATCCCATCCCCCTTTCCCCCTGCTCACCAACCCACCCACTTTTGCTTCCTGGCCCTGGCATTCTCCCACACTGGGGCATAGAGCCTTCACAGGACCAACTGTCTCTCTTCCCATTGATGACCGACTAGGCCATCCTCTGCTACATATGCAGCTGGAGCCATTGGTCCCTCCATGTGTACACTTTGGTTGGTTGTTTAGTTCCTAGGAGGTCTGGTGGTACTGGTTGGTTCATATTGTTGTTCCTTGTATGGGGCTACAAACCTTGGGTCCTTTCTCTAACTCCAGCATTGGGGACTCTGTGCTCAGTCCAATAAAGGAATGGCTATGAGCTACTATATTTGTCAATATTATTATCATCATCATCATCATTATTGTTGTTGTTGTTGATGGAGGTGTGGAATCAGAAGAGCACATTATTGAACTAGTTCTCTCTCCCACCTTCCCACGGGGTCTGGGGGTCAAGTCTCCAGGCTTGTTCATCAGGTGCCTTTACCTATGAAGCCATCTTGCTGGCCTTCTTTACTTTTAACATTTTTTTTTGTATGTGTATTGTGTGCACACGTGTGCTATGGAGCGCACATAGAGGTCAAAGAACAAGTTGTAGGAGTCACTTCTCCTTCTGTCTTGTGGGTCCTGGGGAGTGAACCCAGATGTCAGCTTTGCAGCAAGTGCCTCTGCTCCTATTAAGTTAACTCAATGGCCCTGTCTTTATTTTTAAATTGCATTTTGATTATTTTGTGTCTATGAGACCATGCAAGGGGATGTGTGACACAGCACACATGTGGAGATCAGAGGACGGTTTTGGGGACTGATTCTCTCTGCCACCATGTGGGAGGGAGCTCAGGCCACTTAGCTTGACACTAAGACCTGCCAGGCACCTCACTGCTCCTTGTCTCTTAAAGAAATACTTATTTACTTTTTTGGTTTGTTTTGTTTTTTTTGAGACAGGGTTTCTCTGTGTAGCTTTGGCTGTCCTGGAACTCACTCTGTAGACCAGGCTGGCCTCAAACTCAGAAATCCCCCTGCCTCTGCCTCCCAAGTGCTGGGATTAAAGGCGTGCGCCACCACTTATTTACTTTTATTTTATGCATATGACTGTTTCTCCTGTATATATGGATGTGCCCCATGTGTGTATAGTGAGTAAGGAGGCCAGAAGAGAGCACTGGTCCCCAGAGAACTAGAATTGTAGATGACCATATGAGCACGTGGAACCTGAACCTCTGCAGGATCGGCAAATATTCCAACCTCTTAAACACCGCCCAGGCTGGGCGGATGTGGCACACGCCTTTAATCCCAGCACTTGGGAGCCAGAGGCAGGTGGATTTCTGAGTTCGAAGCCAGCCTGGTCTACAGAGTGAGTTCCAGGACAGCCAGGGCTACACAGAAAAACCCTGTCTCGAAAAAAAAAAAAAAAAAAAAAAAAAAAGAAAAGAAAGGAGAGAGATTTAGGCTGGAGAGATGGCTCAGAGGTTAGGAGCACTTACTGCTCTTCCAGAGGTCCTGAGTTCAATTCCCAGCAACTACATGATGGCTTACAACCATTTGTAATGGGATCTGATGCCCTCTTCTGATGTGTCTGAAAACAGCTACAGTGTACTCACATATATAAAATAAATAAAATCTTTAGCCGGGTGTGGTGGCGCACGCCTTTAGTCCCAGCACTTGGGAGGCAGAGGCAGGCGGATTTCTGAGTTTGAGGCCAGCCTGGTCTACAAAGTGAGTTCCAGGACAGCCGGGGCTACACAGAGAAACCCTGTCTCGGAAAAAAAAAAAAAAAAAAAAAAAAAAAAAAACACCGCCCAGCTACCATTAGTCCCACCTCGGCTTTTTTAAATAGTTGGGGGAAAAATTAAAAAGAGGTCATTGAGCCGGGCATGGTGGTGCACGCCTTTAATCCCAGCACTCGGGAGGCAGAGGCAGGTGGAT
>CACVCL010029390.1:0-72595 GCA_902729485.2 Mus minutoides | reverse complement strand
TACCTGCAGGACCAGTGTTTCAAGGAACATACTTGGCACCTGGGTGAGAACAAGTGATAGCAGGGAACCCCCTTTCACTCACAGGCCACCAGGGGATAGCTACTGTTTGTGTACTAGGCAAAAGAAACCCATGAAAGAGGCAAAGAGAATGGAGTAGTAGAGGCAGAGTGGATCTTCTAGAAAGCCTACTAACAACGCCTTGGTGATGTCTTAGATTGACTCAGGGAAGACAAGTGTCTCCTAGTAGTCAGTAGGGGAGCAGATGAGTTCAAGAAAATTAAGGGATTGGAATGAAATTCCCACGCTCTCAGGGCTGCAGGGAGAGGCAGGGAGCGCAAGGGAAGCAGGATGTACCCGGCTGTGCTGGCCCCATACACTTTCGGACCCGCGCAGATGGAAGGAAGGACCGACAGACGGACTTAAAGGGCCAAGGGACTTACCTTCAGGGTTGGCACTGATGAAGACTCGGACGCTGCGACCGGCGGGTACCAGGTGAGAAGGCAGGGCGGTGAGATTGCCGGAGAACGCCGCCCGCCTGAGCGCGGAGTCCCGGGGACAGGGCAGCTTGGTGCCCGCACCGGCCGGCCACATCGCCCTGTGGGAGGGAAGATCAGCCGCCGCCACCACCGTCTCTGCTTCTCCGGTCCTTGACCCTCCGCGGTCCCGCGAGGGCGATGTCCACCGCCGAAGCAGCTCAGAGTCGCTCGGAGCTCTGAGCGCAGCCGGCGAGCTTCGCAGCGCTCAGCAGCCGCTCGCGAGCAGCGGCCATAGGGACCCTCAGGTCCCCAGCTGTTGTCGCCTCCTACACCTCTGAGGACTGCCTTGACTCCCGCCCCAGGCTCGGCGCCGCAGCGCAGGAGGTCAGCGTGGAGGATGCTACGCGGGCGGTGCCACGTTGCGCCGAGAAGAGCCCGCTCCGCTCCTGGAGCCCGTAGCCATGTCCCCACAGGAGTCCACCGTGGGAGGAGGGGGCAGCCAGGCGTCGGGGACCTGGCGGAGGAGCAGAGCAGGTCAAAGTTTAGGAGACGGTGGCGGGAGTCGGTCGGGACTCTCAGAAATAACGCGGCTCACGGGGCGGCTGCGGTGTAGATGCGCGGGCTGGGGGCAGCTCGGGGACCTCTTGGTTTCCTAAGAGGACACGCACCAGAACCCCAGGCGGCTCCCTCAGTGAAGGGCAGGAGATCGATCTGCCTGAGATTCCTTGCTATCCTCCCTCCAACTCCCCTAAAGGTCAAACCAGCTCTGTGCATTTGCGGGAATCCAGTCGCGCGGGCGTCTGCAAGCCTTTGCCAAGTCCCCCAAAGTTCAACGCTCCTCCACACCACACGCCGAGGGGCTGGAGCATTAAAGCTCCAGGCACTGAGAAAGGAGTACCAGGTTCTCCCTGCCTCTCGTGGCGTGGGAGGCCGCGTCTCGCCTCGGCGCTCTCTCCCCACGCTCGTGCAATCGGGGGATTTTTATAGCTAAGCCACGATGCTCACGTGGCCCTCCCCGCGTGGTCAGGGACCCTTTTGGGGAGCGAATCTCTGTGGGCAGTTCTTCCTAGACCTTTAAAGGGCCCAGGGAGCCTCCCTGCTCCCCCTGAGGAGCCTTTCCTGGCTGTTCGCCCTCCTGCGGGCTCAGGAGCCAGGCGGCTTCCAGGGCATTGGGAGCCCCCACGCAGTAGTGGGTGTGAGCTCTGGCTCCAAGGGAAGGATGCAACTACAGAGAAAGAGACTCTCTGCCACGCCCCACTTCTGGCAAAGTACAAGGGGCCTTAGTTTGGGGGTCTAGGTTGGAAAATTGGCTCAAGGTTGTTGGTAGTCTGTGCTCAATGCAGGAGTCTGAGTCACTTTGAGGGGGATACAGTTGGCCCCAGACTGTGTATCCTGGGGCCAGGATCTGAACTTCCACGGGATCCCAAGTGTCATGAGATGCAGAGAAGTCCAGATGTAAAATTGCTGTCTGAACCCTACAAACTTCAGGAGAGAAAATAAGTGTGATTCTGTTGAATGGGGAAGTAGGAAAGAAGGGAGTGTTTGGAGCCTGTGTTGAAGCCGGATGTTCAGAACTCTCATTATGAGCTTGAGGCAGGATTATATTCTAGAGAGCGAACACAACCCATCCCACCCCATCCTTGAGACTGGGGAGAGGATGGGTGGGTACAGAGCTCAGTTGGTGGCTCATGTTTCTAATTACCAGTTCTTAGAAACTGAGGTAGCAGGATTTTTGCTAGTGCCGGGACAGGCCAGCTTGGACTACATACAGTATGAGACCCTGTCTCAAACAAAATGATAGCTAGTGGCTTCATGGTATGTTTATCTTCTCACCAGAAGACTCCTATACTGGGCATCTTCTGGCATCCCCATCGCCTGCACTTCCTCTGGGTCCTGCGGGTGGCAGTGAAGTCCTACATAGTGCTGTTTACAGTCTTAGAGCACCCCACACCCAACACTCATTCTGGGCTAACCTCTTTGGAAGAACTGGGTCTCTAGGTTTTTAAGGCTCCAACTACTCCAGAGAGCCTGAAGCAGACAGCACTTGTTACTGTGTGATGATTTCACAGAACCCACGAAGAAGTCCTGTGGATATAACCCAGCCAGCTAGTCAATTAATTCACTCTAGCAAAACAGCTTTTCAAAAATCACTATTTCCAAGTGGGAAGACAATCGGGAGTGGAATCCAGAGATTCTCGCCCTCCATGTCTCCTGGTTATGTACTGAGAATTCTGTAACAGGTAATGAATGCAGAGTGCTGGCTACTGCTCCAGCCTTTATGAAGATATAATATCCATCCCAGGAAAAGGGTCAGGACTACATTATGCCTCACCTCCCAGCAGTTAAAACAATATGGATAAAATGCTTACAGAGTGTCACCTGCCTGAATCCCCCTCCTCCCCTCTTATTTATATTTCTGTTCTTAGACTCAAGATTAGTGTTTGTTTTCTTCAGATCTTGCTTCGGTGTTGAATTTTCTTTGAATGACTTTGGGGTTTTTTTTGGCAGCCTCTGTAACCTAATTAACTTCTAGACAGGCTGAAGTTTAGCATCTGCCTGTGTCACTGCAGACCAAGCCTGCAGAGGAGAGACTTGTCACTGTTCATATCATAGTCTCTGCACCACCACCTTTGCTGGAGGCAAAGCTAGGCATCTTTTGAGCAGTGGGGAGGCATCTGCTTAAAAATACAGAATTACCCATATCACTCCCACCCAGCCTCCTCCCTTACACTCGTCCAATCTATTTCTTTTTAACAGTCTGAAAACAAAGATTGATTTCTCAGCATGCAGATAGCACAAAGGAGAGGACACCCATCATGGTAAGATTTTAGTGCCAATTCCTATGATTTTCCAGCTTGATGAATTAGATTACTGATCACTCATTAGATAGAAAGTCCAGATTTTGGAGGCTACTTAATTTTTATCTTTGTTTCAAAATTTTGTCTTCTTCAGTATTTACTGAAGTTTTATTTACTTGGAAGTTTTATTGCATTTTTTTTTTTGCATATGGGGAGAGCAAAGCTGGAAAAGAACCCACCAGAAATTACTAATACAAGGTCATAAAGCTAATCTATAGTAGAGCCACGATCCAGGTATTAATGATCCTGTCAAAATTTTTTCACAACATAATAAATCCATATCTGGTCTTGGTTGAGATTTTTAAGAACCAAGATTATGGCTGCTCAGCCTTAGTGGCCAGACATGGAAGGCTGACTGTCCCTTCTGCTTCCAAGAAAGATCACATAGGTCTATACTCCTTCCTCTGTTTTTTTATGTTTTTTTTTTTTCATTATGATCCTGTAGGGAAATCAATACCATTCCAGAAACAGGCAGGATAATTTAAAGCACCTAGAAATGGGAAGAGAAAGGAGTCCTGGAACATGGGTCCAAGACCATGCTTCTAAGCCATTCCCTTCTCTTGTCTCACCCATCCTAGCTAGCAGGCTAGAAGTCCTTATCAAATAGTGGTGCCAGCTCTTTATAATACTGACATGTGGGAAGGTGAAATCACTGATAGGCTCCTTCCATTCACTGGGCTGGAAAGAGTCATTTGCTTATAGATTCCATCCTTCTTGATAGAGAAGTTAATGACCCTGAAATAAATCGTAATTCCATTAAACCATTATCTAGTGATGTTGCTATACTGAGCACTCCCTGTATGATACACACTGTTTTAAGTTTTAATTAGTATCTTACTTAATTATATTGCATTAAGGGTCTTTGTCTAGCAAGTCCTATCTCCAGCTTAGCGTCCTGTCTTAGACACTATCGTCCCTGCATACCCTTTTTAAAAATCGTTACTTTTTATTTTAATACATTTAAAATTAAAATAGAATGACATTGCTTTCTCTCTCCCTGCCTTTCCTTCAGCTACTTTCAAGCGCCCTGCCAACTTCTTCCATGCACTCCCTCTCAAACTGATAGCCTCTTTCTCACTATTGTTACATATAAATGTATGTTTAATTATACATAAATATTTAAATACAACCCACTGAATTCATTTTTGTTATCTCTGTGTATATGGTTTCAGGGCTGGCCACTTTGTATTGGCCTCATCCCTGGGATAGGCTCAGCAGACATTCTTTGTCTGTCATTGTTTGTATAGGTGGGACTCCATGAAATTTCCCACATTTCATGTCTCATTAGCACGTCTATTGATGCTGTCATTTGTTCTGACCTTGCTTAGGCAGCCATTTCCAGGAGAAACTGTCTCACAGGAGATTTTCTGTTTCTGGTATTTGGGCTCTAGCAATCTTTCCACTCCTCTTCCTTGATGTTCCTTGAGCCATAAATACAAGAGTTACGATAAAGATCTAGTCGCTGGGGCTGGGCTTCCCATAATCTGTTATCCCTGCATTGCATCTACTTGTAGAAATATGTTATGGTTTCCATTTGCTGTAAAGATAAGCTTCTTTGATCAGGGGTGGTAGCTACACTTATCTTTGGGTATAAGGCTATGATTTAGGATGTCCTTTGGAATTATGTAGTATTTCTATTCTAAGATAGAACCTTGCTAGCCCTGGGAAGCCAGGTAGGTTTCTAGTACTAGACAAGATTTCCCTCCTGTTGAGTGGGCCAATTATACAGCTGTTATTTACCATCAACATGTGAGGGCCACTTATTGTACATTTAGGGATAGATTGACATGCTGGACATTGTTGTAGTTATTAGGTGTTGCAGCCGGGTAGGACTATTGATCGGCTCTCTCCATTGGCAGCTTGTGTAGTATGTTCTAGTTCCAAGGAAGTTAGACTGCAGGCAGGGGATGTAGGGGGAGCTTTCAGGATAGATCTATCCTAAATAACACAAGTCCTGTGTTAATGTGTGGAGTCTTCTGCAATATGGGCTTATCCCCAATCTCTGAGAAGCAATAGAAAGCCACAGTAATAGTCTATATATTGGGAGTCATTGACCAAAGATAGAAGGTTCCTCCCCCCATGGTTCTTATGGGGAGTCTATAATATACAAACGTATCTCATCCACTTCCTTTGATGTGATGTTGGCTGGTGGTTTCCATCCCATTTCAGGCTTTGTTACATGCACTTTTTTTTTTTTTTGCGTTTATGATAAGGACTACCATGGAAATTCCAGAGTCAGAGTTTACATGACTGGCTCTGCCCCCAATGTGTGTGTCCACATGTACACTTGTGTCTGTGTACATCAAATATCCTTACCGGAACACTGGTTTGCTGTCCTGAATTTGTGCTGTCAGTGGGTAGGGAAGTTTTAATGCCCACAGTGTGATGAAGAAAGCCAAACAAACCCGTATTTCCGGTCCCTCTCAGGGAATCAAACCATTGGAGTCAGACACATACCGTTTGTATTTCCCAAGCCCGAGGCAAGATCTCAGATACAATATCACATTCATGCTCTCAGTGGCTTTCTGATTCGGTGATAAATATTTGATTGTCTTTGCTAATGTGAAAAATGAATAATAAATGGTCACTCAAGCCAAGACTCTACTCCCAGAGTTCCAGCTAAGGATATGAGGGAGACCATCAAGAATCCGCTTACTTGTTTACAAAATGGAAAATTTCAGTAGATGTGAGAATTCATCAGCATAACAATTTGTCAACATGGGTGGTTGATTCAGAGGTGTCTGCAGCATGAGAGAAAACGCAGCAGCTGAGTTTTAAATAAAGTTACACCTTTCAGGAAGCGCTAGCTGATGTTTTCATGACTCAGAAATTCTAACTTTATACCCACCCCTTCCAAATCTGCTTAATGTATTTTTTTTTTTGATCAGTCTCCTTACAACCTCTAAACACATTGCAACGCGAGCACCGCGCACACCACCCAAAGTAGAAGAAAGTAAGTTTTGAGATAAAAATACATCCGTTATTTCATATTTCTAAATTGAAAGTTTTATTTTTACTTTATAGCTGCTAGGTTTTCTTCTCTATGACAATCTCAAATATGCACCTTAGAAACTTTATTTCATCATCTAACACCTATTTTGAGATTTTTCTTTCCCTCCCTCTTTCTTTCTTTCTTTCTTTCTTTCTTTCTTTCTTTCTTTCTTTCTTTCTTTCTTTCTTTCTTTCTTTCTTTCTTTCGCTTTTATACATGCCAATTCACTTTATGTCTAAACCCATGAGGTAAGTTCTGCAGTAGCTATTCCACACCTCAAGCTCTGTATGGGAAAGCAGCTCAGAAAACATTAGCAGCATCACCGGTTTGATAGGCAGATTCACGGACACAAGCCACACACATCAACGTGAATGTATCACCTAGCCACCAACTGATATGATCCATTTGGCCCTGTTGATAAAACCATTTGTTGGCAATATGAAGTTCATGTCCATGGTTCTGAAAACTAAGCCACATGGAGCATAAAGCACTCTCCTTAGGTGGCAACGCTCACTAGCAATCTATTTACACAACCCACTGCTTTTTATATTTTATTTTATTTTATTTTATTATTTTTTTAATGGATCAGAAGTCAGTTAAAGAAAGAGGTGTCAGATGATTAAATAAAAATTTTCTAAGGATCCATATTCTTGGATCCTATTAAGAATTTGCTTTTGTAGGAGAGTGTTTTAGCTTTCGTTTAGTATGACAAACACCTGAAGTGAATGGCAAAGTTTGTCTTGACTGAAAATTTGGAGGTTTCAGGGGCTCTACAAGATGGTTTGGCATGGGGAATGTATGGCAGGGCAAAGCTGCTCACTTTATGACCTGATGTGCAACAAAGAAGCAATGGAGCCCCTGCCAGGGCATCACCCCAATGAAATAGAACCTCCCCAAGGGCATGCTCTCTCTCTCTCTCTCTCTCTCTCTCTCTCTCTCTCTCTCTCTCTCTCTCTCATATTAATCATTCCATTTGTTTACATCTCAAATGATATCCCCCTTCCCGGTTACTCCTCCACAACCTCCCCTCCCCACATATGTCCTCTCCCCCCCCCTCCTTTGTCTCTATGAGTGTGCTCCTCCACCCTCCCACCTGCCCACTCGCACCCCACCGCTCTGGCATCCCCCTACACTGGGGCATCAAACCTCCACAGGACCAAGGGCCTCCCTCCCATTGATGTCAGACAAGGCCATCCTTGTCTACATATGTATCTGGAGCCCTGGATCCTTTCCTGCATACTCCTTGGTTGTCTGTCTAGTCCCTGGGAGCACTGGGTGGTCTGGTCAGCCAACATTGTTCTTCCTATGAGGTTGCAATCCTCCTCTGCTCCTTCAGTCCTCCTGCCAGCTCTCCTACCAGGGTCCTAGCAGGCTCCACCTCTTATGGTGTTTACCACATTGAAGAAAATGGGGACCAAGCTTTTACCACATAGTTGTTTGTAAGACTCTTCAGACCAAGTGGAAACAGTGAGTCCAAGTGATTGAGGCACTAAGATCTGTCTAAGTGCAGATAGCTAATAAGCTCAAGGCAAGAATGCGGTTCAGATTAAACTCACCATTCCAGGAGATGTTATCTTCCCATTGTGCAATGTCAAGTCCACAAGAAAATGTATGAAACTCTTCCCTTTAAGTGGTTTCATACTGGCGCAGGTCACCTATGCATTTTCTTTTTTTCTCATATTTAAATGTTTGTGTGTATGTAGTTAGAATCCTGCTCACCAAAGTGGTCAGTGACTGAACTCAGCCAAGATAAGCTGGTGGAATCAGAGCTCAGAGCAGCTTTCCTGTACCTACTGATAAATCCTGAACACCCCAATGTGCTCAGAAACCACCTCCTGCTGTATACCCTCTTGGGCACGATTGCCATGGGCACATGCAGAGTAAGGCCAGCGCTGTTGCTTCAATAACTCCTTAGCTATGGTTTCCAGGCTCAGTGGAAAGTGGAAGTCCTTAATCCATCAAGTGTTAGAGTGTTCACGAATCATCTCAAGAGGAGAAGCACATACTCCAAGGAGAAGCACATACTCCAGGGAGAAGCACATACTCCAAGGAGAAGCACATACTCCAAGGAGAAGCACATACTCCAAGGAGAAGCACATACTCCAAGGAGAAGCACATACTCCAAGGAGAAGCACATACTCCAAGGAGAAGCACATACTCCAAGCAAATGCACAGCACATTGTCTTTCTTCTCATGCCACCTGGAATATTTGATACCATAAAAAAGATGAATTAAATTATTTCTGCATTCTAAGTTAGAACAATGAACCTCTATGTCTTCCAGACTCAGGTGTCAGGAAAAACTCACCTCCTCTGTGTGTGAGCACACAATTCAAACAAGCTGGCCTTTTCTGGTTGACAACCGATTTGAAAAACTGATTATAAGTGGGTAAAAGGCTGTTATCATGAACTATGTTGCTAGAAATAAGAAACAATTACTTACAGCAATGATTCAAGAAATATAACAGCAGAGCTCCACACTCAGATACACACATACACACAGAGAGAGACACTCATACACTCATACATACACTCATATAAACGCAAACATGCACCCTCACACTCACACAATACACAGACACAGACACACACACACACACACACAGGACACATAGGACAGACACACATACATACACACATACATAGACACATACACACAAGCACATACACACATATAATCACATACACACACAGACATAGATCACCTACATACACACACATAGACACAGACACACAAACACACATACTCACGCATGTACACACACAGAGAGACACACAAGCACACACATATACACATCCAGACATGCACTCAAACACTCTCACACACAAACACAGACACACACACACACACATAAACACACATAAATACACACACACACACACACACACACACACACACACACACACACACACTGTTCCATTCAGTGATCTGGGACTGCTTATTTGAGGATAGCAGTGGTCATAGACGATGAGGACACTGGTGTTTGTTTTGTAGACCTTTTAGACAAGATAGGAAATGAGAAATGGGTAAGTAGTAAATAATAATTGAGAGCTGTTTGGAAATGGTGGGAGAAGCAAATCGAATCTCCTGGAAAAGATGGAAGAGCACTGGAGGCAAACTTCAAAAGGAAAGCAGGGAAGCACACTGTCCAAGATCAAAGTGAGGCTTCGAGGAAGGCTCACAGCTTCCTGCTCAGCAGCTAGGAAATACTTCCTGGCTTGGAGCCCAGGCTTTGGAAGTCTTGGACACTGGAGTGTACGTATTGTTGAGACTCTAAATGTGAACGGTGGAGGGAGCTGGGAACAAGCAACAACAGTTTCTTCTAGGTTCTATTACTTGCTCTTTATTTTCTAGGTGCTTTCAAGACCCTCTTAATTGATCTCCCTCCATTTCAATTCCCCAGGATGCCTTCTGCAAAAGTTTGTTTCTAACTTCTATTTCCCCCTTTTAAAAAACATTTACTGAAAAGAGATTCTTCTCTTACAATATATCCAGATTATTGCTTCCCCTCCCTCTACTCCTCTCAGGTTCTCCTTACCTCCTCTCCAATTCAGATCCATGCCCTTGTTGTCTCTCATTAGAAAACAACAGGCTTCTAAGAGATAACAACAAAACCTAATAAAATACAATGTTATAAGATAAAGTAAAAAAAGCCTCACATTGAAGTTGGATAAGGCAAACCAACAGAAGGAAAAGAGCCAGAGAAGGCAAAAGAATTCAGAGACCCACGAGTTCACACCCTCAGGAGTCCCATAAAAACACTAGACAGAAAGCTACAATATATACTCATAGGACCTGATGCAGACCCCGCACCGGCCCTGTCCTTGCTGATTCAGTCTCTGAGTTCATAAGAGCCTTGCTCAGTCGTTTTAGGGACCCTTGTTCTCCCTGTGTCCTCTGTCCCCTACAGGTCTTACATTCTTTGTGCTTCTTTGACCTTGGGGTTCTCTGAGCTCTGAAAGGAGAGATTTGATGGAGTCATTCCACTTAGAGATGTGTGTTCCAAGGTCCCCCTCTCTCTGTATAACATCTGGCTGTGGGTATTTGGTTTTACCCTAGGTCCCTGGGGGTTACTTAGTCTCTGGTTCTTGGTTATTCAAGCAGTGTCAGGTATGGGTTCCATCTCATGGAGTGGACCTTCAGGAAAATCAGACATCAGATGATTACTTCTATAAGCTTTGTTTGTCCTAGCATATTTTTCAGGCAGGACAGTGTTGTAGATGAAAGGTTTTGTGGCTAGGTTGGTGTTTATGGTTTTTGTTTTTCCTGCAGAATAACTGCGCATCCCAAAGATACTAGAACTTGGGGGTGGGGGTGCTCTGTAGGCACCCGTTGATCTCTACTTGTCCATTTAATTGTGTGGGTGTTATCTTCATCAATGTGGTCTTGCTGTCATTTCATGAAGAACAGACTATTGTCTTGGCAACAACCTGAATTGTTTGAGAATTTCCATGAGGCCCCTTTGGTCAACTGGTCAATTCAGTGTAACCTGGTCCCAATAACTGAAGCTTCTTATGGTGACTAGAGATGGCCATTGGGACTCTATTTTCTATTCTGTTTTGTTTTGTGTTTGCCCGTGCTTGGCAAGTACTTTACCACTGAGCCACACTGCAATCTCCTCCTTTATTCTTCTTTAAAAGTTACTCAGATAGAGTATGAATATGTAATTCAACATTGTATCTTTTTATACTAAATGGCTTCATTTCTATCATTTCATACTTACTCAATGTATATTACACTCCTAAAAGTCTTTATCAATTTTTGTCAGTGAGAGAAATAGGAGCCATATTTACTTTAATATTCTTAATATTTTAATGACTGATATACAAGCAAGGTTATATCAACTTGAGACACAAGAGTTCATCTTTTAGGCATTACATTTTAGGCTCTGTGGGAACAGGGAGAGAAATAAAGGCCTTAGGAAAAAACCCACTAGATTGATAACTCTCTTTATTTGAAAACACAAGCTTCTATGTAGAAATTTTCAATGAGTCTATGAAAAATTACCAGACATAATAAAAGATCTTGGCAGTGTCATAGCATGCTAGTTCCAGAGATGCAGTTTTATATTAAATTGCGTATCAATTATAGTTTTATATTTGAACAGTGAGTAATACAGACAAGAAATTAAGGTGGAAATTTTATTCACAGTAGTATAAGAAATACTAGGCTTAGGGATAGACATCAGTAGAAAGTCACAAGTATTGTATACTCCAAAGTAAAGAACAGTTGGAAAAAATTTAGTAAAGGGAAAAGATTCTTATCCCAGAGGGTTGAAAACCTCTGTGTGTTATGTGGTACTCCTTACACTCCTCAAACTGAGCAGTAGAGGTCACATCATTCTCATTGAAATGCCATACTGATAATTAACCAACTGACCATCAATTTCAGTTGGAAACACAAAACACAGACTGGTCAAATAAAATGCAAGAAGAATGACAATGTGGAGATTGGTACTATCAGATGACAAACCTCCAACAAAGCTACAGTAATTAATATAATGTGGCATGAGCATGTGGATAGATAGGCATGTATAGAAGAAATAGAGATGATGGAAATAAAATCCCAGAAATAGACTTATGTTTACAATACATTGATTTTGTATCGAGACACCAAAATAATTCGAAGAAAAAACAGGAATATTTTCATCAAGTTTTTCCGTAAAAGAATTGACTTGGGGGCTATGCTCATACCATATTGTTGAGGTTTGGTCTTTTGTTATCTATTGTAATGCCAAGCGTGGGTCCCCAAAAGCTGGTTGTCCCAGAGAGTCTACATGTACACCTTGGCCATAGGTGGGGTTTACGTTTCCCAGGCTTGGGGATCTTGGGGATCAGAAAGGGACCACAAGAAGAAGCCAGGAGAAGGAGAAGCCACTATGAACCCATAGTGGTGAGCCATAAAAAGGTGGCCCTGAAGACCAGCTAGTTGAAATTAAGAGCAAGCCAGATAAAATACAGTAAGTGATAACTACAGCATCATAGAAAGTACTGAGAAGTAGTGAGAGACCCAAATGTATGCAAAATTTGAGAGCTCTTGGAAGAAGCCATATTTGTCATGCCTTAGTCTATTCTTTCTTAACTCTAGCACTAAAAGTACAAGTATAAAACAAAGCTAGGGGTTAAAGGTGGAAGAGCAGTCAATGGTGAAAGGACTTGCCATACAATTGTGACAACCAGAATTCAGATGCCCAGAACCAGGAGAAATGCTGAGTGGATGTGTTAGTAGGCTTGTGATTCCATTTCTGAGAAGGCAGGGACAGAGGATCCACAGGGCTAGCAGGTGAGGAGGGCCAGCTGTAGAGGAAAGCTCTGGGTTCAATCTAGAGGCTGTACTTCAATAAATTAGGAAGTGAACAATGAAGATTCCCACCATCAAATTTGGGCCTCCACACTCACAGGCATGGGCACCCACAGATATGTAAACATACCTTCACCCATGCATGCAACATGCACACATACACATGAAAAAAATTAGAGTAATGGTTTTCATCATAATAGTAAAGTGAAAAGATAATATTCAGAATGGGAAAATACTTGTATAATTTATACATATATATTCATATATATAATCTTTTAATTCAATAATAAGACAAATAATCCAACCATAAAGTGATCAAAGATTTTTAGTAGACATTTCTCTAAGATATTTACAAATGACAAATAACTACATGAAAGAATAATTCATAATCCATTAGGAAATGCAAATTAAAACCACAGCGAGACACTATTTTATATGCATTTGAAAGACTACTATAAAAAAAAAGAATACAATAAAAAATTCTTGAAAATTGTTAGTGAGGATGTAAAAAGACTAAAACCTCCTAACACTGTTACATTCACACATTGGGAATGCAAGATGATTTAGTCACTTTGGGAAATAGTTTGCCAGCTCCCCAAACTGTTAAATCAGTTAACAAAACATCCAGCAATTCTATTCCTAGAGCAGTTCCAGGGAGAATGAGTCTTTACTCCTCCAGTAACATGACACAAATATTTGTGTCAGCAATACTCATAGGTATCCCAAAGTCATGCTAGATAAGTCATTTATACATGTGCAATATCAATATCATGATGTAATCCTCAAACAAGAATGAACACAGTGAGGGATGCTGTGAATGTAACTTCACAAACATTATGTTTGGTGACAGGAAGCAGCTGCACATGACCACATATTGAGTGAGTTCTTCTGTGTAAAATATCTGGCCTTGAGAAATTAATAAAGACAGAAAGAATACCAGTGATTGCTTGAGGCTGGGAGCATGTGAGTGGGACAGAGAGCAACTGCGAATGGCTACAGATTTCTCTTTGATGAAAATCTACTAAATGATGTTGTCCTGGAGAAGATGTTTGAACATTGCGTTGTGGTGGTTGTTACATAACTTTGTCAAGTGCTGCATCCATCAAAATGTGCTCACTGAACAAAAGATGTTATTTGTTCATTCTTTCTTGAGAATTGGTTTCAGTAATGATTTAAAAATTGCAGTGGTAAATAGGTCTATTTCTCATGCTTCATATTCAGTGAAGGGAGAGGGTCCCTGCTTCTGGTGGGTTCTCAATGTCTCCAGGTGGTAGCAGATCTATGTTAGCTACACACTTTATGATCACTGTTAGGGCAAAAAGTATATGGGGTAATTGCCTATTGACTCTTAAAAATTTTCCCAGAAAGCAGCACACCCAGCTTTAATTCATATTCACTGCCAAAAGAAGTCCTGATCACATTCAATTTCAGATAATGTGGATAATTCAAAATTTACCATTTACATGTAGAAGAACTGGAATAGTTGTGGAGTCCTAATAAACACTATTGCATGTGCCAACAAGATTTTGCTGAAAGGACCCTGATATAGCTATCTCGAGTGAGGTTATGCCAGTGTCTGGCAAATACAGAAGTGGATGCTCACAGTCATCTATAGGATGGAACACAGGGCCCCCAATGGAGAAAGTACCCAAAGAGCTGAAGGGGCCTGCAACCCTATAGGTAGAACAACAATATGAACTAACTAGTACCCCTAGAGCTCGTGTCTCTAGCTCTATGTAGCAGAAGATGGCCTAGTTGACCATCATTGGGAAGAGAAGCCCCTTGGTCTTGCAAACTTATATGCCCCAGTACAGGGGAACGCCAGGGCCAAGAAGTGGGAGTGGGTGGGTAGGGGAGCAGGGCGGGGGGAGGGTATAGGGAACTTACAGGATAGCATTTGAAATGTAAATAAAGAACATATCTAATAAAAAAGAGAAATTCTTATACTTTTGAGATTGGAATTTAACTACAGTATTTCATCTTTCCATTTCACTCTCAAAAGCCTCTCTATATTCTTTCTCTATTCTCCTTCAAAATCATGTCCTCTTTTTCATAAGTTGTTATTGCATGCATATATGTTTTTGTATATTCGTGCATATTCCTATATAACCTATGGAGTCCATGCAATGCATTTTAATGTATGTTTTAGGGCTGGTCATTTAGCACTGGATAAGCAATTAGTGCCTTTTCCCACACCTTCTCCCAACTTTGCTCAATTGCCTATAATTGTTTGTGAAGGTCTGAAGCCTCTCAGACTTTACCCCATCTGAAATACCACACTTTTTGCCTTCTTTTCTAGGTTTTACTTGTACAGAGTAGAAATTCCATATTTCCTTCCTGCAACAGAAAACTGAATACCTTTCATTTATCCATCCTTGATTTTTTTTTAGTTTTATCCATGAGTTATACATTTACATCATTTTCCCCTCTCTAGGTTCTCCTATGAACCCCTCTATAATTACTGACCTCTTCAGTTATAATTATTATATACATATGCATATAAATCTGTAAATACAACCTACTGAGTCCATTCAGTGCTGTTTGTATATATATTTCTATAAACATACATATATGCGTATATATGTTTAGCAATCACAACTTGACATTATAATTCACTAAGGTGTTCATCTTTTGGGAAGACTGGTTCTTTCTCTCTCAGGAGTCACTAATTCCTTGCACTGCTTCATCTAATGGGATTTTGTCAGATTTCTCAACTGCTTTGGTATGTCAAAAGGTGTTGTCACCTGGCAGGTCATTCATATTATTGAGATTTCATGGTGCAGTTTTCTTTGTTACATGCAGCAGACACTATCTCACTGCAGGCATCCTGGTCCTCTGGATCGTACAGCTTTTTCATCTTCTCTTCCACAATGTTCCCTAAGCCTTAGGCATAGGGTTCTGTTGTAGACGTACTAATTGAGTCTGGGCGTGTCATGATCAGGTGTTCTCTGCATTTTGACCAGTTTTGACTTCCCTCTGCTGCAAACAGAAGCTTCTTTGATAAGAGGTGAGGGTTATTTTTATCTTTGCATATAAGGATGAGTGTTTAGAATGCATTTAGGAATTATGCAGGTTTATGTGGCAGGTTCTCCTTTAGAGTGCATGACCACACCATGGGTAGTTGGCCAGGAGTACAGCTCCAGGCATAAATACCGTCCTATTGGATGGGTCCTAAGTTCAATTAGATGGCTTCAGGTTCTTGTTCTTTTCTATTTCAAGTAAGTGGGAGAGTTGATACAAGAGTTAGAAGGGAAAAGATGGCTACATTGGTCTAGACTAGTGTTTGCCCCAGAGTAAATGTCTCGGAATTGTGAGCTAGTTGAACAAATGAACAACAACAACAACAACAACAACAACAACAACAACAACAATGAACCACAGCATGGAACAGTGAATGATGGAGAGCCTGGTGTGGAATTCAAGCTAAGCATTCAGGGAGGTCAGAGAAAAGATCAAGGTGAACCCAAGTGTCAATAGCAAGGTAGCAGGCATCCCCAGCCCCTATGTTTCATATCGGCACAGATGGATCCCGGAGAACTGCTGCAGTGACCCAGATGGATGGTGTGATCTGTGTCACAGTTTGTTTTCCTTTCAGATATGGCTTGGGCAGAACTTTGCAAGCTTAATGAGGGCAGAAAAGAATAAGACCTGGAATCATCTGAAAGTGCTGAATTCCCCTTTGTCAATACAGAATGTAAAAGGTAACTGTGTAATATGTTAGATTCCTAGAATGAAAGACATTACTCGCTTTGTATTCAGAATCTGTTAGGCAGTAAAAGGTTCCCCATAATGTGGAGTTGCTGAACATAAGGCTGTAAGAGGCAGTCTGGAGATAAACCCCATGTTCCTCTGAATTCAGAGCTTGATTGATGTGATTTAATAGAGACCCCCTTCTCTCCAGCAGCTCATTAGATGGAATGGTTATACACACAGAGTTATATCATATCATGAAAGGTTCTTACATTAAAAAGAGATCTAAGAATGGTTTCAAAGCAGAGCTAATTCATTCATTCTATGTGGACTTTAAAGCAAGAGTTTCCCGCTGTGTGAGCTAGCAGAAATCAAAACCTCAATTTCTGTCATATTCTTTGACCTATGTCATTACCAATTTCAGTTCTTCAGAGAAGTACTTTCCCTCAATAAACCTTTTAATGTGTCCATTTCCAGTAGTGGCCATGAGAGTGATCAGATTAACTGCACAGCCTGTTACTCCTGCTTGACAGACAATGGTAAACATAGAATAGTGAGCCAATTAGCATAAAAGCACCTCATTAAAAGAAAGCCATTAAACATTTCAGTCAATCTCAATCATTCATTTCTATCACCAAAAGAGAACAGTAAGGATTTAAATGGAAGCACCAGCAAAGAAAGAGAAACATAGACACATATCCCCAGATGTATAAAATCCCATTTTGGAGAAGAAACTCCAAAGGCACAGAGTTTTCAAAACTGCTGTCAAGCCTGCAGAAGAAACAGGAGAATAAGAACAACATAGAGAAAACCGAGAAACAGGAGTAGCCAAAAGACCAGAAATTAAAATTTACAATATAATTTTGAAAACATATAGTGTGTCTACTAGTAATGAAAAGAAAAAAATTCCTTTTCATGAATGTTTAATTTAGGTTATTATTTATCACAATTGTATAGTAGTTGACCCTGAAAAGACACTTAAGGATAGTTGCTGAAAGAAGTATCCACCTCCTTTCAAACATCCCTGGAACAAGTTCTGAATCGCCTTCATGCTTTTGTGGTAAACACACACACACACACACACACACACACACACACACACACACACACACAGAGAGAGAGAGAGAGAGAGAGAGAGAGAGAGAGAGAGAGAGAGAGAGAGAGAGAGAGAGAGAGAGAGAGAGAGAGAGAGAGACACACACACACAGAGACAGAGAGAGAGAGGAAGAGAGAGAGAGAGAGAGAGAGAGAGAGAGAGAGAGAGAGAGAGAGAGAGAGGATTGCCATATATGAAACAAAGAATCTTTAGTGCTTTTCTTAAGGGAACTACACCAATAGCTAATCCTGGTAAAACAAAAAAAAGTAAGTAAAAAAAAAAAGAAAGGAAAGAAAGAGAGAGAGAGAGAAAGAAAGGAAGGAAGGAAGGAAGGAAGAAAGAAAGAAAGAAAGAAAGAAAGAAAGAAAGAAAGAAAGAAAGAAAGAGAGAAAGAAAGAAAGAAAGAGAAGAAGTTCAGATCCCAGAACTGGAAAGGCAATAGTCACCAAAGGTTGAGAAATGTCCGTAGAGGCCTTCTGATGTGTACTGACATATAATTAAAGATTGACTTCCTCCTTATTCATTTGCTTTACCAGATACAAACGGCAAGACAAAGCCTGATGCTCTTTACTTCTTAGACAGATGCATTTCTTTAGTTTGTCTACCTTTTACTGTGAACACCTGCAGTGTTCTCCCCTTGGCACTGTGAATATCATCCTTGTTGATACAGGATGGGAATTATTGAAACAAATACCCGAGGGAGTAGATATGGGAAGTAAGGAAGAAAACATGATTTCTATCCTAAAAATAGCCTTAGAAAGCAATTAGCTAACTAGCAATTGATATTTACTTTATGCATTGTTATTCTAATTCCCTTATTCCCATCTGGCTCAGTGACGTCAGAATTCTAGTATATGAAAAGGACTCCCTGTCTGCTAAAAATGAAGAACAAAACACTTAATCTTGTGGGTAAGCACACTGAGTCCCAAGACATTTCACATAAGTAAAATGGTATGAGCAATTTTCTGTATTTACTTAAGTAGAGCTCATAGCGATGTCTCAAGTCTCTATTATATAGATAGAAAGGGTTTCAACTATTTCTGTCATACTAATGTTATTATTTGTTCTCATAAAGGAGATGAAACCCACTAGGCAACTGGCATGATATACATAAATTTACTCATAAATTAGTAAGACATTTTGCTCTGACTTCTAAGTAAATGACTCAGTAGATCAAGATTGCAAGTGGTACTTATCTTTTGCTCTCTTGCTCAGCCACCTCAAGACAGCTACTATTTTAATTTTTATTTTATTCACTTTGCATCCTGATCACTGCCACCCCTCGCAATTCCTCCTCACACAGTCTCTCCCACTATCTCAAAGTCCCCTTCTCCTCTGAGAGGGTGGAGACCTCCTTTGCGTATCCCCAAATCCTAACAAACCAAGTCTCTGCAGGGCTGGAAACATTCTCTCCCAGACAAGGCAGCCCAGTTAGGGGGATGTATTCCGCAGACAGGCAACAGGTTTTGGGATAGCTCCTACTCCAGCTGTTCAGGATCCACGTGAAGACTGAGCAGCACATCTGCTACATATGTGCAGGAGGCCTAGGTCCATTCCATGCTTACTCTTTGGTTGGTGGTTCAGTGTCTGGGAGCTCCCAAAGGTTCAGATTAGTTGATTATGTGAAGTTCTTGTCTTTTGGGGGGCCCTTAATCCTACCCCATAAGAGTCTCCAAGCTCAGTCCACTGTTTGGCACCGGTCTCTGCCTCTTTTTCAGTCAGCTGCTGAGTAGAGTCTTTCAGAGGACGGTTACGCTAGGTGACTGTCTGTAAATATAGCAGAGCGTCATTACAGGGCTGGTTATTTGCATTTCAGACTATCTGTCCTCCACTGATCAGTTCAAAGGTGGAGTTGTTAAATCTTTGCTCTGGGATACTGAATAGTTGGGCCCTCATTGGTCATGTTTCTTCCAAATGAACATGAGAAACGGAAGAAGCTGGTCTACCCAGAAAGTTTGAGTTGGGTTAAGGAGTAGACAAAGAGTTTGTCTTAAACGACCAGTGAGACTATGAGGATAATCTAGATTTCATTAACATCAGTGAGGATAATCTGGATTTCGTTAACATAAGACAAGAAACAGGAGCAGTCAAGCCCAGATATTAATGTCAAGCCGGTGTCACAGGTTCCTTTCTCCTGATGTCTGTTGGCTTCATACAAACCATTTATTTTCTATCTAATGAGACTTCCTTTACTTGCCTAAGCGGCTCAGAACATTTTTATTATTTGCAATTATATTAGTGCCATATCTCCAAGCAGTAATCTTGTAATTTCTGGGTATTATCTCTCACTTGATCCTTGGGGGAGGAGTGTCCCTCTCCAGCAGCTTATCTAAAAGCAGGACAATAAGTAAATCTTTTTCCTACGTGAAAAGAGAATTCCAGTTCTCCTGTACCCATGGTGGAGAGATTATACACCACTACCCCAAGTGTGTGTGTGTGTGTGTGTGTGTGTGTGTGTGTGTGTGTGTGTCGTGTGTGTGTGTGTGTGTGTGTGTGTGAGAGAGAGAGAGAGAGACAGAGAGAGAGAGAGAGAGAGAGAGAGAGAGAGATGATTTGGAGAAACAAGAGTATAGATCATCAATTACAGAGACTTAAGAGCAGAGTGGAAGGATTATGGAGTTCACCACCACCTCCCCACCCACTAACATCATCTGATCTTGATCAGGCCTGGGACCTGCAGCATCCTTTGATAAGATGGTAGGCGATCTATACCTCTTTATTGAATCAGGATGAAAATAAAAAAGGTGAGGAGAGTTAATTTTTTTTTTTTTTTTTGGTATGGTCCGTAGGAAACCCACGGTGACAAATAATTCGAGGGTAAAGGATTGGAATCTACTCCAGACCACATCTCACAGGACCATAACTGTGCCTTTATTAGCAGAGTGAAATGCCAAGGGTTATCTAGATAGTTTATATAATTAAAGGCAAAGTAGACTGAAGATTGCTACCTACCCTATAAGCACACTCAGCTCAAGGGCTGTACTGAGGGATTTGAGGGTATCCTCATTTTAATGAAATAGAGTCATTTTAGCTAAAGGTCAAAAGGAGTCTCAATTGTAACAGGACTTTTTTGGGGATGCTCTCTAAGTGTCAGCTGGGGTGAGCTGTTCAAGAGACAGAGGATTAACTAACTGGCTTGTCTTCACCTCTAGGTACCTTTGTTGTATCTTTCTTCGCTTGACTTCTTGCATACCGGATGCATCTGATCTTTGCTCTGCCCATTCTCCCACTCAGTTTCTCCTGAACTTCACAGCCCTGGAGACTCTGATCATGTGCTCAACTCGCAGGCTAGCCGTACTCTGCCTACACTAGACATGCAGGATGCCATCTGTTTCAGGGAAGTGGGAGGTCCCATCTGCTCAAACACATGACAAGGAACTCAAATTGCAAGGAAGTGGGGCAAAGGGAAGCCTGAAATTAGGCAGAAGATAGAAAGAATCAAGCCAGAAGCTCAGGAGTTTGGCTCCTAGCTTATAAAGCTGATCGATGGTCTGAGAGCATCTCTAAATTCTGCATGGGTGTAAAGGTCAGTGTGTACTCACAGTTTTCAATGGAACAGGCAGAAAACAATAGCTTGGTGGGTAAACGAATGAGGTAATTTTGATATTGATGAGGACTGATAGCTTTTAAGTGAGAATAATTATGAAAAGTTTTTCAGTAGTGTCAAATCTAGATAGGGTGGTCTGGGAAGGTATGGGAAAGTCATTGCTGTTCAGAAACTAGACTGTTGACAAGAACTCAGAATTACTATAGTTGGGGGAAGGACACCCCAGACAGTAAATGCTGGTGTCTCAGTCCAAGACAATCATAACTCTGCTAGAGGGCTTGCGGAAATGAAGACCAATCAATAAGGGGGAGGGTGGGCTTAGAGGTGCCTTTGAAAAGCATCTAGGCAGGGAGTAAATCCTACAGGTTGACTCTGGCTGCAGTAACCTGTTTTGGCAATTATTGGAGGGATTTCAAAGCTCCAGTTACATCATCAAATTTATGTTATAAAAAGCAGAGGCTGGCTGGGCTGTGGAAGTGAGTTATTGGCAAGCAGGAAGGGAATCAGGGACTCCAGGCAGATTGATGGTTTGAATGGGAGAGACTGAGTAATCAGCTCCGGGACACTCAGCTTCTGAACGGAGAACAAAGAGCAAGAGATCACTCATATATTTCTGCGACTCCCTGCTCTTTTCTGAGCTAGGACATCAGCTGGCACTGCAACCCAGTCAGCATTTGAGCAGCCCAGCCCTGCCAAGGACCTCGTGGATGCACATTTGCTATCTTCCCTGGCAGCCTCGAACTTCAAGGAGTGCCTTACTTCAAGTTTGTGAATATTCCCATGGAAGTTATTAAAAAAAATTCCTTTTCTTTTCAGTATGGCATAGACATGCACTGTAACTACTGTCAATCACACAGTCTCATATAAGTTGTAGACTTGGAATGCAGTAATAGAACACAGCAGATGTCAAGAAGGACTTCTTTCGATGAGGACAGCTCCAGAGATATGTGCTTTCCAGACCCAGCAGGCATGGTTTCAAAAGTACATCCAGGGTTCAGAGGTACCAATGCCAGATACAGCACAAGGTCTCTTGTGGGATATGTTTCTGAGTAATTAGCCATTCTAATAATTCATATAATAATTATTAACTGTTTCCAAAAGACTGGGTCCTTTTGTCACCTACCCATACACACCACTCCGTTCTTCAATGAAATGCCATTATAAGGTTGATAATATAAGGGGAAAGAGACCCTTCATCAAGGTTGAAAGTTGTGGCTTTAAAAATACTTCTGTTTCAGGCTTGTCTACAGAGATCAAATTATAAAACAGAATGTGAGTCCCAAATCACATGCTTAATGTAATTCTTCTGGAAAAAATCAAGTGAAATTTGTGTGTGAGTTTGAGCAGGTTTCTGGTCCAATGGGCAGGTCACAATGAAAACCAGAAATGATAGTTTTGGACTCATTTTGAAAATGGTTATGATCACTAAGTTTTTGGCTCCTCATTTGTATTGTACAGTTTCTGACTCATTGGCAATATTTATAGGCACTTTCCTCATTATAATTGGAAATCATACACACACACACACACACACACACACACGAGTGGGAAAAACCCATTGCCAATTACTTCTTGTTAGGAAGTATGGTAAGTAATGAGAGCTTAATGTTACCATTGGATTCCAATTCCTATGTTTCAGAATTGCTACATGCTGTAAATTATAAGGAAATATTAGAGTAGAAAATCGAGGCAGTCCTCCAACATGATTGAAGAATATCCTTAGAATATTAATTTTAATTATTCATTGTTTTAAAATAGATGTCTCACATGATCAAATTGAAAAAGTCTAATAAATATGAATCTTAAATGCAGATAATGTCTCTTTAATGGGTTTCTTTCTCCTTGGAATTTAAGATGTAGATTCCCCTAGGCCACAAAAAGAAAGGAATATGTGTTCCAATGATTAGCACTATAGACATAGGTCAGTACCTATGTCTTCTTAGGGCTGTGCCTAAAAAATGATGTTCCTTAGAGCAAAACATGCTGTCTGTGTGAAGACTCTGAGCAATCCATTGATTACTAACAAGCATTCATTTTACATGTGAATTCATGAGTAGATTGTGAATACAACATAAGCTTCATCAGTTTATGCTCAGCTCAGTGATTTCTTCCCCTCCTTCATTGTTGGTAACACTATGGGCATTGGCTTTGCTGACTCAGCACTCCCTCAGGACAAATCTGTGATAGGCACCCTAGGCAAAAAGGAGAGAGTATAACTCAACGTTGTGTTATCCTAACACATCCTTGAGATAAAGCTACAAAAGGAAATGATAGTTTGGGGATAGTAGTTTTGAAATTTCCATGACAAGGTTGGTTGTGGTCTAGGTGCTTCTAGGCTTTCATGAGGCAGGAGTGTGGATGTATAGATAAGGAGCCCCCTCATAATATCCAGGAACCAGAGAGAAATGTCCTAATATCCTCTTCAAGAACAGTACCCAAATGATTTGGTTCCCTTTTAGGAGCTTTAACCTCTAAAATTTTCTTTATCCTCATTAATAGCACTGATTGGCAACTTAGTTTCAGTGTATGACCCTTGGGGGTACATTTAAGATACAAACTATAACAGAAAGTATAAAACACTTCATTGTTTGCTGTTGGGTATGTCAGCAAAGCACACCTTATCTCCATTTATGGGATGCTACCCAATTAATCTCTGGACACATTGATTGCCATCTATATGGTCATGAAAAATCAGTTAAAGGGCTGTGGGGGTTTATGTCCAGTATCAGCAGAGTCCTTGTGAGAAGCTCTGTCTGGAGAAGGGTTTCAAAGGATGGAGAAGGCCATTCCTGGCTGAGCAAAGCAACATAGCAGGAAGACTGTGGCAGAACTTGATGGGTTTATGGAGAGGCCTGGGTAAAAAACTAACTATAGAAAGTGTTTGTTCCTTGTCTTTCCTCCAGGGATTTGCTTTCCATAGGGATTTGAACTTTCTTGTGAGAGTAAGAAGATGTCACTGAAAAATAGACATTTCCCCAAATTCAACATGAAAGTCATTCTAGGAGTACTTATTATCTTCATTATTCATACCCATCTCTTTTCAAATACTGCCTTGCCCTCTGGATTCAGAGTCTGCATCTTCTGCTGTTTCACCATGCACCCGTTGTTCTCTCAGAACAAAGGGACACCTTTGGATTTTGTTGATATATATGCTCCTATTCCAAAGTATCTTTATCAAAAGATTGTAAACTCCTTGAAGACGATGCCAAGAGAAACTCTTCATGGAAACTCTACACAGTAAATATACTCTGATCTTGACAAATGACTGAACTCACTGCTGGTGACAGCCCAGGGCTAGATTCTCTGAGCTCAGGCAGATGGGACAGCAGGAAGTAGAACATAATTTCTCATTCTGCTTCTTAGTCAATCAGATAAGACACAGAGATAAGGATATCCAATGTGGCTTCGTATATTGATGGGCAGGTAAAACCTAGAGGGCTATGAATTTTACTTGAAGTTTAGATAGGGTGAGATGGCAGATAAACTTTCTAAACACATTTTACACTTGGGTCTATTTTTCTCCTTAATCTCCACTTCCATTCTGCACACAGATTATCTTTCCATACTGATCAGTTGAGATGTGAATTGAGTTACACACTGAGGTGATTTGCTTTATTAACATTTGGGTCCTCTTGTCATTTTTTTTTTTTTTACTTACAGTTGTCAAAATTTCCTATATGGGGTTACATTAAAGGAATATTCAAGTCATGTAGTTGCATGATAGAACCATGGCCATTAACTGTACCTTTTAAAGTGGAACAAGATTGGGAATGAGTTAAAAACCTAATAATGTAAAAACAAATTGCATTTGTAAGGAACTTTTCAGTTTAGTAAGATCTTTCAATCTTGTGTCTAGTAATAATGCTGATTATCTTTGTTTTATAGATGAATGAAGAGTCTCAGAGAACTGGCTAATCTGTGGATCTGTGTTGTTTAGCTTCAGCTTTCAATTTTACAGAACCTAGAATACTTGTGAAGGAAGTTTTAATGAAAGATTATGTACATTGGGTTGGCCTGTCATTATATCTTTTGGGGGAGTTGTCTTGATTGTCTTAACTGATGTGGAAAGACCCACCTTAAATGTTGGAAGCCCCCTTTGACAGTGGCCTAGAAAAAAGAGACACAGAGAACAGAGATCTTCACTATTTGGCTCACCTGGCTTTCATTCCTCTTGCTTTTTCTGATTCCTTCTTAGGACTGGCTTCTTTGTATTTCTGATATAGAATAAAGATTAGTCACACTTGAGAAATCCACCAGGCCTCCAGCGACAGAAGGGGATTTCTGAGTCCAAACCCTGTGGACTGAGAAACTACAGAGTTCTTGGCCACTTTGATTTCAGATGGCCTTTGCTGAACTGTTTGGACACTATCATGTAAGCCAATTAAAAAAAATCCTCTTCAATATATATTTATTCTGTCAGTTCTGTTTCTCTTGAGAACCTTGACTAATGCAGTAGCCTACAGCATTCTTATTTTGTGCAGAGCCACATATTAGACACAGCCCTGTGGATCTATTGGGTAGTTATTTATTTAGGCAGTATAAAAGGGAAATTTAAAAAATAATTAGGTTTTGAAGATTTATTTTAAAATTATGTGTGTGTGTGTGTGTGTGTGTGTGTGTGTGTGTGTGTGTGTGTGTGTGTGTATGTGTGTGTATGTGTGTGTATGTGTGTGTTTACAGTTATCCATGGTAGTCCAGAAGAGGGCAGTGAGTCTCCAGGTCCTGTTTGTGAGCTACCTTATATGGAAGCATGTGTTGGATTCTGGATCCTTTGCAAGAGCAGCATGTACTCTTAAACGCTTTAGACTCATTGAAACAATTAGCTTTTGGCTTTCTTATATTGAACACTGGATGCCAGAAAAAAAGTATTAACAGAATATGAGAGGAAGGATAGATGAAAGTAGGAACACAACAGGAAACCAACATGCAGAGGAGCTGATACCAAATGTTTGTCTGATGTTTCCATCATAACTTTCTTGAGTGATACTGGTCCAGGGGCTACATCGCCTCAGCCATTTTCACTTTGCATACACAAAATCCCTGAAACATGATGCCTTTGATCTATGGATAGAAATGTTATAAATCATAAGAGGTGACTGTTTTTATTGAATTATTTTGCAGAATTTAGAGGTGGCAATTGGAGAAGTAAAAAAAAAAGTGAATGCTTGGAGAATTGTCCATCCACTGTGCTTAGAGCTCCAGAAAGGTTCTCTGGGACCTCCAGAAAGAAGCTGCATGACATCTGGGGTAATGTTTTAAATGGAGAAATCAATGCTCAGAGTCCTGGTTCTCGTCTTCATTTCAGCCCCATCTGATATCTGTATGCAGATGAACACTATCATCTTTATATACAGCAAAACCCCAAAGCACATTTGGCCCATGAGAGAGAAGAGAAATGGAGTTAAATTTGACATTTAGGAATGACAGTACTGCTTTCTTCTGGATGTTAGATGTCCCCGCAGCCACCGCAACTGTCTCTAAACATTATTTTGTGATCTCAACAGCCAACTGGGATTCTTTAATTTCCTTCCCTGACACAGCACTCCTTTACTAAGCCTGAGGACAGTAAAGCAGGAATTGAAAGCCTGGCTACTTGTCCCACTCTCACCTCCTCCCACAGCCCGGAGCACATGCAGCAAGGCAGGATAGGAATACGGGTAGACTGTCACAAAGGTCAGGGAGATAGACACAACTCATATTACAGCATGGATCAGAAAGGACTTCTGCCCTCTTCACTAATATATTTAAGCATCAAACACTTATTTATATAATGAAGAGAGGAAACTAAATAGCCTTTGATGATGCTTCCTGACATTATCACCATTTTCAATTTGTGCTCAATGTCATTCTTAGAGAAATCTATAAGAGCTGAAATTCAATAGTGAGAACGTGTGTCAGCACATGTAAGGAAATATTTTTCCTGTATGTATACACATGTGTGAGTGATATTATTTGCCTGTTAGTTTTTTTTTTCATGCATATACATGATGCTTAAGTGTCAGTCTTCACATAAATTGACTTCCACTTACTGCCCAGGTAATTCAGTGCCTCATGACTCTGAATAATTAGCATAACTAAAACTTTTGGTTTAGGTAGTTATATTTAAAGCCCACATTTTACTTTAGCGTCTTTTAAAATCTTCAGCCTATGAGGTATAGTGGTACATCAGTAATATTAAGACTACTTCTCAGAATCACAGAAGGAATTGCCCACAACAAGCTTACATGTTCAGAACAGAGTTTCCTCCTATTTATCAGAGAGAGGGGGAGTAGTCTATTCTTGGTAATGAGCATTCCCTCCCCCACGGCCTCCAGAGAACAATGACAGACAGGAAAATGATGAATGAGTGAGCTCCTCATCACTGTCGGCAGGAATCATGTCTGTGCATCAGGGAAGCCTAAATAATTGAAAGAAAGAGGTAATAGTGGTAACATTAGTTATAACGGGTCAGAGACACTCCATTCCTGGGCATTCAGCCCAGTTTATGGATCACTCACACATTCCAGACTATGATTTGCTTTGCTAATTGGTAAGTAGCCCCTTGTAGCTCAGAATCACAGGAGAGAGTAGAAAGAGAGTGCGGGAAGAATTGCTTCTCCTCATTATTGGAACTTTTCACGGTAACACTTACAATAGAGGTTTACTAATGGATGATAAATGGCCACATCCCAGTTGGATAACCCATGCTATTTATCATTGGTTTCAGAGTGGAAAGTCGCTTGCTTCAAGATCAAACCTATTGAATGTTTCTGTACTTTGGGTTTGATAGGGATTAATGTCTTTTCTCTCTCTTCATAAGAGATGAGAAGATACCACGAGGTCAGTAGAATTAGAGCAGTGGTGAAGGGTATATGAGAAAAAGCACTTACTAAATAAAGTGCCTTATGGAGCCTGTGTATGTGATTGATTGAAGCTAACAACAGATTGAACTGAAGCCTTAAAGGGGTAGGTAGAATCCAGATGGGTCTGGGCCAAGGCAGTATGAGGAGAGGCTGCACTGTTGTGGATGGAAATTGAAAGGTGGACACTGGATGGCTTGAGATGAGAGGCTTGCATTAGCACAGCCCGTTTGTAGCTCTGCATCCCAGCTTTGGGACTTGTTAGCTCTCTGGACATGTTTGTGATGATACTGTGTTAGATATTAGGTTGACATATGAAAAAGGCTTACAGTCATAAATATACACATGAACATGCACACATCTCCACTTGTGAATATCAATGACATAAGGGGGCAGTTGTGGAGATGGCTGTAAAATTAATACTGGTCCAAAGTCAGGTTAAACCAAATGCTACTCACAGAAACCCAAGTGCAGCACAACGAAGCATGTTGCTTGCAGAAGCTCAGGGGGTTTATGATAGCACAAAAGCAGAATTACTAAGGAGTTTTCTAGAAGCAGGCATTTAATAGTAGCGCTTCGTCTGGTGGCAACTTTCTTTCTTTTCTTTTTTTTTCAATTTTTTATTAGATATTTTCTTTATTTACATTTCAAATGTTATCCCAAAAGTTCCCTATACCCTCTCCCCACCCTCCTCCCCTACCTACTCACTCCCACTTCTTGGCCCTGGTGTTCCCCTGTACTGGGACATATAAAGTTTGCAAGACCAAGGGGCCTCTCTTCCCAATGATGGCAGGCTAGGCCATCTTCTGCTACCTATGCAGCTAGAGACACGAGCTCTGGGGGTACTGGTTAGGCAAATACAGAAGTGGATGCTCACAGTCATCTATTGGATGTAACACATGGCCCCAAATGGAGGAGCTAGAGAAAGTACGCAAGGATCTGAAGGGGTCTGCAACCCTATAGGTGGAACAACAATATGACAGCAACTTTCAAACAGAAAATTTTAGATAAGTTTTGTTTCTATAAGCTAACACATTCCATGCTGTGTTTACTAATTTTAATGTCATCATCCTATTTATAATAGATAATTAAAAACAGAGGTTTTGCAAGACTTCAAATTCCACAATACTCCATAAAATAAAATTCTAACACGAAATTAAATTACATTAAGAATAAAAATGAAATTTAATAAGTATAATAGGTAATTGATTTAAAAAATCCCCCTTAAGGTTGAGAAAAACAAGGGGCCTGGCAATGTATGTGCAAAGCCCAGAACCCGTTGCAAGACGCAGCTGTGAATGTATTTGAGAAGGGAACAACACATTTTAGGTTTATTACTTTATATTTTATGTTGTATGCTATAATATTAAAAAAGAAAGTCAAGTCAACATGCACACAAAAAGATCTCTAAGATACTACGTGCAGTAAGTGGTGTGGAAATAAGATTTGCCTTTACCTTTGAGCAGCATGAGGAGCAGGTGTGCTAAGGGCCCTTTTCTACTGTGTGAAAGAGCAAAGGACATCTCTATGCCAACCGCCAGAAACGGAGTCCACACACTTCCACCCACTGCATCCAGAACTGCAGTTTAACCAGTTGTCCGAGACTGGTGAATATACTCTTGGGCAACTAGTTTTGTGATACACATTACTTATAGAGATGCAGACTGAACAAGAGGCCTAAAGTCTTTATGGGTTGCCCCTCCACTGCTTAAGATAATTTACCTGAGGTGGTTGGAGTATTGACTATGTGTGCCCCCATTTTTATAATGCCTGAAATGGACCACACATCAGGCTGCAGGGGTATGTAGCAAGGGACATAATGATCATGGGGTAAAACGACGACTGTCCTGCTTCCAGGAGAGGGGGGGGGGACAAATGTCTGTGCTGTCTTGGGTAGTGCTTCTTTAACTGAATGTGCAATATTTTTCAGGAAGGACAGGAATAAGGCTCAGAATGCCTCATGCAGCATGTCTCTATCTCAAGATAGTGCACTTCCAGCACATTCTATAGCTATTCTGAGACTTCAGCCAAGTCTAAGAAAGAGGGAGAAACTGGGGCAGTGGAGGCTATCTGGGGACCATGAAAATATTTCCAAGGTCCCAATTCAGCTCAACGGAATTTCCGTATAAACTTGCCAAAAGATGAGAGGAAGTTCATTTGACCCATACAATCTGTTTTTGTCTACTATTGATATATTTCAGGCAAAAACAGGATAGTTGTTCTTGCCTCATTTGCCTGCTATATACCTAGCATGTCTGTCACTAGAATCAAACCAGCCAGTTTATCCATGGATGGAGGGTAACTCTCCTTTCAGGTACCGCATCAGAGGCATCCTCTTGGTGTCCTTGAGAGGCTTAAGAGGAATCCTTTCTTGCAGGGTTTTATAAATGCACTCTCCTTTCCCCTCTTTGGGACACTTTAATTTCAATAAACCTATAATATTTTCATTTTCTTTATTATTCCATCACTTTCTTCTTCCCCTTTCTCCCTCCAAACTTCCTTATACATTTTCCTTGCTGTCTTTCAAAAGCTATGGCTCTTTTCATTAGTTGTTATCTCTAAGCATGTAAATGAATCCTGCTCAATCGGTGTAATGTTCCTTGTATGGATATGCACCCACACAGTTTTGGAGCATATATATATATATATATCTTCTTTGTTTGAAGCAATTTTCTTAAATGCAGAGGCCAGTGATTAATATACCAGGGATATATTTTGTTATCTAAAGCTGCCTTTATTCATTCCTAACGAGGGCAGAGTTCAATGCATTTCTCTAACCCGGACATCCTAATCTTTCTGTGAGATAAACTTTGTATTTTAGTCAAAAAAAATTTGCTAGCATTTTGCTTCATTCTATCCAACTTTTTCATACCATGTCTTTAATAGCTCTCTCTTCCTTAGTCCATTTGGGATGAACATCTATTTCTCAGTCTCAGGTAATTTTCAGCGGAGCAGCTTGTGAAGACAATGCAGCTATGTCTAAATGCGCGCCCACCACTTTCTGAGCGAGTTTGCAAGGCACACTGCGACCTGTGCAAACCATTTTGAGCATCTGTATTCTCTCCATCCAACCATTTTCCATGTGTGCTAAGAGACAGGCACGAGAGCCCTCATTACTTTACTCATGTCTCAAGGTCTTAACAATGCCTTTGAAAGTTAGGATGGGGAAGCGTTTGGCTTGTTTTACTCTTTCCTCCAGCGAAAGCATCCGAGGCAGACATTGCTAATGAACCCCAGTGGTCTTACCTACTGAGTCTAGGATGAGCTTCTCATTTTTCTTTTCCCTCAACAACCCCGTTCCACAGGCAACCAGAACCAAACTGCTGAAGTCATGACGCAGAACGTTTAGGCTTTACTAGCCTCGAGACAGTTGGGCATTGGGACAAAGTGTACTTGACAGTTTTAAATGGTTTTGAATATAGGTAATGATAAACAGATTTTCAAAGGTAAATTTAACCCTCTTTAAAAAACATGTGATGAAATTTGGCTCATGAAAGACAGCAATTTTACCAATATTTGCTAGGTGTATTTTACTTTAGATTTTAGAACTAAATTAAGCAATTATTGTAGGATGACAAATTATACTCCCAATCTCCTGATGTTTTTAACTTCTTGTCAATATGCTCAGATTTATTTTGCTTTTATAGTTCATATTGATCTGTTACATAATGCAGCTAATTTTCAACTGTCCTTCAATTTATTTTTATGATTTTCCACTAGTTTCTTTCTTTCTTTCTTTCTTTCTTTCTTTCTTTCTTTCTTTCTTTCTTTCTTTCTTTCTTTCTTTCTTTCTTTCAAACTCCAGATTTTATTCCCATCTCTGTCCATCCTCTGACTGTTCCACATCCCATACCTCCACGAGGATGGCCCCACCCCCACCCTACCAGACCTCTAAACTCCAGTCTCTTGAGGATTAGGTGCATTTTCTCTGACTAAATCCAGACTCGACAGTCCTCTGCTGTATATATGTTGGAGGTCTCATATCATCTGGTGTCTGCTGCCTGGTTGGTGGTTCAGTGTCTGAGAGATCTCGAGGATCCAGATTAATTGAGACTGTTGGTCCTCCTACAGGGTTGCCCTCCTCCTCAGCTTCTTCCAGCTTTCCCCTAATTCAACCACAGGGGTCAGCAGCTTTTGTTCATTGGTTGGGTACAAATATCTGCATCTGACTCTTTCAGCTGCTTGTTGGGTCTTTTGGAGGACAGTCATAATAGGTCCCTTTTTGTGAGCACTCCATAGCCTCAGTAATAGTGTCAGGCCTGGAGGCCTCCACTTGAGCTGGATCCCAGTTTGGGCCTGTTGCTGGACCATCTTTTCCTCAGGCTCCTCTACATTTCCATCCCTGCAGTTCTTTCAGACAGAAATAATTGTGGGTCAGAGTTTTGACTGTGGAATGGCAAACCCCTCCGTCATTTGATGCCCTGTCCTTCTGCTGGAGGTGGGCTCTAAAAGTTCCCTTTTCCCAATGTAGGGCATTTCATTTAAGGTTCCTCCCTTTGAGTTCTGAGCGTCCTTCACCTCCTAGGTCTCTGGTACATTCTGGAGGCCCCCCCCAACCTCCTACTTCCCAAGATTTCCATTCTTTCTGCTGGTCCTCAGGACTTCAATCCTTTTCTCCCACCTAATATCAACCAGATCATGTTTTCCTTCCCCCCACATTCCCTTTCCCTCCTAGGTCCTTTCCTCCCTCCCCCTTGTGGAAACCACCTGTTTGTAAATTGCTTTTGCAATTTTCAAATTTCTTTATACATAGCAATCCATGGAAAAGAAAAGTCTAATAGGATATCAGAATGGGCCATGTCAGCATCCCACAGATTTACCCATGCTTCCCAAAACAAGAGCAGAAATTGCCATGTCTGTTATGTACTTCTTCCCTAAAGTCGATATATTACTCTGAGCCACAGCATATATTGCACTTCTTTGTAGCAAATAAGTTCAGAACAAAAGACAGTAAGTCACTGAGGGATAATTTTAGACCACCATACAAAGGAAGAAGAAAGGAGTGTAGTTGTACATATAGAATGAAAACTTTCAATGTTTCCTGTGACTGATGCTCTAGATTTTTATTTTTGCGCTTGGATTTAAAATTCCCTGGCTAGTAAAGTATTGTTATAGACATCATGTAGGTGTCTGTGTGTCAATTTAGTTAAAAGATGGTTTGCTGAGAAAGTGAAGATTCCCACATCTTTAGATTAATTTTTCTCACTAAGGCCAAGTGCCTCAACAGATGTTTCTTTCAACTAAAAGGATCAAGTTTAAGGATGGGGAGACAAACTGTGTTAAATTGATATTCTTGGAGGCAAGGCCACTTGTATTTCACTTGGGTTGTTTTGATTTCTGGGGACAACCTAGATTCAAGCCACATACTAGCTGGTTGGATGCCAATTAGAAAGACCTTTATGACATGCCCATCCTTGCTTTAGAAGCCTGCTTTTCACTCCCCAAAGATGATGCTCTCTCTCTCGCTCTCTTTCTCTCTCTCTCTCTCTCTCTCTCTCTGTAAGTTGGAAAGTGTATTTGACAATGATTCAAACTTGGAAGAAAATTCTGTAGTAGGCCTAGAAGCTGGAGGAAGAAGGACCCACTTCTATCTAAAGACAAGTAACCATTTTGTCTTTAGAGAGCATAAGATTTCTAGCAATTAAAATTTTCAACCCAGTTCAAGAAATAGCAATGTCTGAAATATTTGCAGAGATGACAGGGATATACTGTTCTCTGAAAACCAGGCAAGTGCCTCTGTTCATGATTAATGTCATTGTGCCTGTCTGCTCTTGAAGGTTCAAAGGTGATTGGCCAGAACAGGAAGTAGCAGTAATCCAATTTTACAAATATTGAAATCAAGTCAAGAAAACTTTTAAAACGATCTCAAATGTAATTGGACTCTGTAGAGTCACAACCCAAGATTCTTTTTTTTTTTTATTAGATATTTTCTTTATTTACATTTCAAATGCTATCCCAAAAGTTCCCTATTCCCTCCCCCTGCCCTGATCCCCCACCTGCCCACTCCTACTTCCTGGCCCTGGCATTCCCCTGTACTGGGGCATATAAAGTTTGTAAGACCCAGTGATGGCCAATCAGGCCATCTTCTGCTACAACCCAAGATTCTTTTTTTTTTTTTTTTTTTTTTTTTTTTTTTGGTTTCTCTGTGTAGCCCTGGCTGTCCTGAAACTCACTTTGTAGAACAGGCTGGCCTTGAACTCAGAAATCCGCCTGCCTCTGCCTCCCGAGTGCTGGGATTAAAGGCGTGCGCCACCACCGCCCAGCCCAAGATTCTTAATTAGCAGTTTCATGGTCTACTAGTATTGGATTTCTACTCTCACCACACTCTCAATCTTCTTTTTCATCTTCTTTCTCTCCTTTTTATGAGTCAGGGTTACATCATTACCTTGGGATGAGAATAGATGGCTCTTCAACTTTCTAGTGCTTTGACTAAAGCCATAGTTTTGCTACCAGAAGGCTGTAGGCTGCCTGTCTATAAGAGGATTAATAGTCCTATCTACTTATATGGTTATTGTTGGAAACTAAATAGGTGATTTTAGGTAAAAGCTTCATCCAGAATAAGACCAGAAACTCATAGTGGATACTGTCATCTATCCCATCTTCCTCTGTAAAAAACTTCAGGCTTTTGCCTTTCCTGAATTTTTTTTTTATACCCATCAACTCGGTCACTTGTTCTGTCTTCAGTCTTGGTTGGATATCTGTGATGGTTTGAATGAAAAATGTACTATATAGGTTTGGGTATTTGATACTTGATGTCCAATTGATAGCACTCTTTGAAGGAGGTTATGGAACCATTAGAATGTATTGTTTTGCTATTGAGAAAACCTTTAAATCTGCAGAAATGTCAATCGAAACCTTTGGGAGACGCATTCTGAGTCTACTTTTCTCTTCAGAATTTTCCAAACCTTTAGTTATTATCACTTGTCTGTACTCTCATAAAATGATATCCATTTAATCACTCTATTTTATTCATTGATAGATGTCTTCAGAAAAGTCTGTGTATCTAGGATATTCTGACTTCTGTCAGTATTTAGGAACAAATTGTCTAGGTTGGTAATTTAGAGTGTATAATATATTGTAGTCAAGTTAAAAGGTCAATCTCTGTCAAATATCAAATATTATGCAAAGAATGGAACTATTTACTTCCTGAAATTATTTATATGTATATATTTACTATATATACATATATAATTATTATATACATGTATGATATATGTATGTATGTATATGTAAATGTAAGTAGGTACATCTTGGAAACAATAATTGCATATATCCATGAATAGTCCCATAACATATAGCTTATATATTTGAATGTTCTGTCTCCTTGCTGGAGCCATAAATCCATCAAACACAGGATTATAGCTGTTGTCCTTTTGGGGTAGCCCTGACATCAGTGACCAGTTTTCTGTCCAGTAGAATTTGGAGAACTAAGATTTGATTTCATCTTAGATCCACTATCTTCTCCACTGTGTCCAAGGGTGAATTTCACAGGTTCATTCCTCTCTCTGAGTCCCAAGTCTCTTTTTGATGCTAGATACCAGAGAACTGAGTACAAAGTTTCTGAAAAAGAATTACTTGGTAAATGTTGATTTTCTTTCATTTCTTACTTTATGGTTTTTTTTTTTTTTTTGGTGGGGGCAACTTTCTTTGGATAAATTATACTGTTTATTCTATCTAAATGACACTTCTCAGCAAATGTGCTACTATGTTGTTGCTACATTGAAGACATATAGTAGATCTCATCATTTGATTTTATAAGAATTAGGATTATTTATCTCCCTGCCTCTTGTGATTGTCAATGTGGTCATTAGCCAACTGTGCCAAATTTTAGGTCCTGTTTGTAGGTGTTACAAGAGAAAGCCCTTCTGTTTATTACAAATGACTGAGTCATTTGGCTAGTTCCTTCCTTGATTACGCTTAATTACCATGCATAATGAGGCATCTGTTTATATTAGAAGCATGGATCTGTTGGGGTCTGGAGAGTTGACCAGCTCTCCATGTCTAGACAAGGTCTGTCAGGGAGCATGGACAGATGGTGAGCCCAAAGTTCCCTGATATTAAATTCATCATGTTACTTTTATATGAAACAATTATTGATTCACTTTCCTTCAGTGGAGGAGGAGATATATTTTTATGGGGATCTCTGACCCCATCCTTCTCTCTTTGAAGCACCTTGAGTCAGATTTAGTGACTAAATTATTTTATACTTAAATGTTTTCATTGGCATAGTGTTGACTGAGCAGTCTTCTGCTCTCCAACTTTTTCCCCAATCAAGTCAGAAGTCACTGACGTTCAAGGAACATCTTTAGAAATGTTTACATACCTATCAGCAGAAAGGCTATTTTCTACTTCTCAAAATACCATTGTGGCACTGGTGTCTGCTGTGTTGAGAAGCAGGGCTGGGGAGGGAGGAGAGAGAGCTGTTCAAGACAGCTCAAACCTAAAGACTTACATTTATCAGTTTGAGTTGGCATCTCAAAAACTTTATTAAAGATGTTCAATTTTTTTCTTCTGGCTACTTTTTCTCTAATACTATGAGAACATGAAATTCACCACAATATAGATCTTCCAAAGACAGAAGTGTGTGTGTGTGTGTGTGTGCTTTGTTAACTTGTGCCAGAAAATGTCCCCCACATCTAGACCCTTGAAAAATAACTGTTGAAGGAACAAATTCTAAAATTAAAAGAGAGGTGAGGCTTACCTAACAGGCTGTTAATTTAGTTCTTTTTTTCTCTTGTTCCGCTGCACTTGCTTCCACCAAGAGGAAAGAATTTTAATAGGCTTGTAATAGAGAGAGACTTCTAAGGAAGAGAGGGACAGAGACCTGTAGGTCCATGGACATGTTTCCTGCTCCTAGATTTTATGACAGCTCTCCTGTAGATGCTAAGTCTCATGAAGGCTTACTGACAGGACTGCTCTTCATCTGATGCTGAGAGGAAATCTGTGTAGCTGAGTTGCCCTGAGTGTCTCTCCTCTTCCATAGGATGCAGTCTGATGGGTGAACTGGTGACAATTACCTTGTGTGGGATCCTCTGTGATCTGTCTGCTGTTCTGATAGCTTTAATTTAGGACCATGGCCAGTTTTCTCCTCAACAACTTTTTAAGCACTAACATTCCCCTCCCTCAACTTAAAATGAAAACAAAGAGAATATTTTTATGCTTCCAATAGTATTGTGGTACACCATCACCCACACATATATTTAACAGAGAGTAGAGTAGCTGCAGTGTGTTGCATGGAGAAAAGAAGCTTCTAATGAGTGAAATGATTCTTTCTTACTCTCTTTGCTATGTAAGGTCATCTCACCAAGACAGACCCAGGTGTGTATCTTTGTGTTTCCATATACCTGTGTGTCTGTCTTATTGTTTTCTCAGGTATGGACAAAAACAATGTCATTCCCACTATGGAAAATCAGTTGAATGGAGTATTAATTGTATGAATGAGAATCCATGTGACTGGATCAGTGACTCATCATATAGCCTTTTGTTCTTGGAAGAGCACTGCAGGCTGTAGTGAGCACTCATCAGTTGGAGATAGAAGATGTGGGCTCAGGCTTGGATATGTTACTCATTCTGTGGGCAGTGCTTGGCTTCTGCCCAAGTATCTATTACTCAGAGACCTCGTTTTTCCATGAGCAATTTAAAGTTTCCTTCTTCTGGAGATGTGCTTGGGTGAATTAATCTCGGCTACATTTAAAGACACTTCTGAGGGGTTGCTAGGAACAGTAAATGACTTGGTGCACATGAAGCTCATGAAGAACACATGTGTTGCATTTGACAAATGCTACGCTGCTATTGTTGCACAGCTTTGCTTTTCTTTGTTTATGGATAACTATAATATATTATAATTGAAAAGTTGAGATAAGTGACATATTGCCATTTCATCATGGATCCCATACCCTCTCTTTTCATTTATGAGCTAGTTCAGTCAACTAGCTCATCAATTTTTATGATGCGTCTATCTGTGAGCTGTTTAAATTACAATAATTTGACTGAAAGAACATGGTAAGTCCTCATGACACGGATGTAATGTTTATTTTAGTGTAGAGTTTTGCTCACCACAAAGGTTAAGATCTCCACATTTGGTGTGGATGAATTAAATCTTTGCTGGAAAAAATTTCATCTTTATCATTTATGATTTCATTGCTCTTACTGAAAAATGTAATGTTTTATGTTCTGTAGTTGTCTCTTTCCCCACATTCCAGAGGTCAGTGCCAGGAAATAAAAAGGACGGTCTCGGCTGTGAGTTCAGTTATGTTAGGATCTTTTAAAACTGAGGCAGATAAGAAATATCAGCATTTCCAACTACATCACATGCTCCTACAGAAACCTTTATTACATCTGTAGAGAAGTCTTCTCCTTCCCTTTCTTTTATCGGTTCATATATAACAGCAGAAACATGTTGGCTTTCCAGGTCCCGATTATGTGTTTGAGAGGAGAGAACTTTGAAGGTATCTTACAAGCAAAGACTCTACTTGTTCTTTCTCCCTTGACATTTTGTATAATTTATTGTGAAAGGAAATGCAGCTGTATTAGACATATATAATTTTCCATCACATGACTGATATAGGTTCTAAGATGTAGAAGATGGACACCATGAAATACATAGAACCAAGAACTCTGTCTGTTCTGTGATGCTGTAAAAGATGCTGAGTGTTTGATTTCTTTACTTGAAAGAATATCTTCACTCAACTTTTTCTGAAGAAACTTCTGCTCGATCATTAAACACTTAGCTCTAACACTATGTTCTTTAATCTTCCTGTCTTCTATGAACTTGTGGAGTTTTTCTTCCTCAGATCTACACCTATACTTTATAAGTACCATGTTACTTTGTTCCCAGGTTGTGAGTTCCTAGTAGATACTTAGCACATTACTTCTTATAAACCTAGGAGTACAGAGTAAATTGCCTTTCCAGAGTCAGGTCTCAGAAATTATTTGTGGGGTAACTGAACATATATTAATGCTTCAATGGCCATGTCAAACTTTCAAACTGACATAGAAATCAGCCAGTGTGTGTCTGGAGGTGTAAGGAAGTTCAGGTTACATGCTATAATAAATCCGGTTAGTGGCTTAGTGGAGAGGCAGAGTTTTTTTTTTTTTTTTTTTAATTAATCTTTTCTGTTAAATCTTTTTTCTGTGATATGACCTTTGAGTCTAGAACAGTGAATACATTTTGTGCCATGCAAAAGTACACACATTTGCTATAATGTACTATTTTTATAGTGTAAATTATTTCATTAATTGTGTATTTGAAGTTTGTTGTGAGCTATTAGCTTTTTTTTTATAAGCAATCTGCATTTAAGTACTACTTGAAAAGATGCAATTTTCTTGATAATTATATCATTAAAGAAGCAGCACTTTGGCTACTCTTAAACATTCTTTTTCATGTTATTCTCTAGGGGGGATAGAATAGAAAAATGCAATGTCTCCCCAGATTCTCCTAATGAGATAGTGCCAAAATTCTTCAAAGAAGGACTTCTTATATACTTAATGTTTAAGTACCCCACCAAAGTCATATGTGGAAATCCTACCCACAAATATGATATTCTTAGGGAGTGAATCTTTATAACGTGATTAGTTCATGAGGGTGCATGCAGCCTTCATTAATCACAATAATGATCCTGTGAGTAAAAAATGCAAAAGGAATAATTGCACTCGACATGTGGGGATATGATGAGTGGATAACTATCTGTACAACAGGAAGGCCTTCACCAGAGAGTGGACCTGTTGGAGCCATTTCTGTGGACTTCTCCATATGTGCAACTGCAAGGAAAAAGAGTTTATCATCTAATAACCTATTTGCTCATCCCATTGTTACAAAAGCAGGGAGTTTGGGCTTCCTCTTTGTATGTCGATGCAACACCTGAGGAAGTCACCAGTGATACCAGAAGAATCAATGCTACAATCATAGGTGGCAGAATAATAAAATGGAAGATTAGATCTTGGAATACATTGCCAACACTTCCTACCAGCCTATGAATGCCTTCCATGAGCTCTTTTAGGATATAAGGCAAAAAGGCCCCTTGTTTAAACCATTGCATTAGGCTATAAGGCAGAAAGGCCCCTTGTTTAAACCATTGCAATGAAGGTTTGCTGTTCCGCCTTGGTCAAACATAAATCCAAACGATGATGAAGTAGCAAGATAGGCAGCTGCTCATGCTATAATAAATGAATAAGCTAGAGATCTCAGTGGCAACACATAAAGTGAGTCTATTTCTTGCCCATGCTAGATATGATGGGATTTCAGATCATCGTCTAAGGAGCTGACATACATGTTTTTTAATTAGCTCAACATAACAGCTTCTGAGCTCTTATGAAAATTCCATATTGACATATGTTCCTATGATCACCAAAGAAGGAAGTGAGGTCAAAGAATAGGACAAGTAAAATTCAGAACGGACACACTTTATGTCTTCACATATTTCATTGAACAAACAAAATCATGACTAACTAGTCTCAAGAGACACAGGAGAACATTCACTATATAACTAAACAGAGGGGCCTTGGAACATTGATGAGCGGTGCTATTATCTGTCTCATACATCAGAGATCATTACTGTCAGTTAAAAACTAAAGGGGAGATGCTACTTATGAAACGACCAGGCAAAATTAAAATGAGAATGGGATAAAATGTACATATATCCCAGCCTCTTTAGTCCTTACGTGTGACTAATCCTGCCCCTCCCCCATTCTCCTATATGCTATTGGTACAGAGTAGAGCTTTGCTAATAATTGACTCAGATTCCAGTTTGATAGGTGCATGGGAGACAAGATGCAATGGAACTTGAAACAGTAATCATCGACTCGACTCTCTTGTCTGAGCTCCGTGATTTTCCTCCCCGCACACTTTGAGCCTTCTGCGATTCTAAAGATGAAACAGGAAGCAGGGCTGGTGATCTGTAATTGCTCAGGAAACTCTCCAGCTGCCCTCTCAGCAGGTCCTTCTGTAGAACTTGTTTTCTCATGATTGTAATTCCAGTAAAGCGATTTTTAAAAAGTCTCTGGGAGTTTGGTAAATAGAACTGAACCGAACGACTACTCCAGGGTTTCACGAGGCTTTTGCGCAGACTCAGTGTAGAAGCTGTCGGCATGTTCGTGGGTAAACGCTTCTGACTGTGAAAGCATTAGCCAATGAAAAATGGTTTGGTATCTATAGTAATTTATGGGTATGATCATGTTTACTTAGGGACTGTGCTGTGGAAGTAAGGATAAGTAAGGGAAAGAAAAAAATCTTTGGGTTAATTCTACTGCTGAGATCTATGTTTTACTTCACATTGATCTCTGCTGTCAGATACTTCTAGTCTACCTCTCTACTTTCTGATGGGATGCACCAATAACCTCTTTCCTTAAGTCTATCTCCCCATCTGTGAAAAAGGTGATAATAGCATCTGCCTCACAAGATTGCTGGGTATGTAGACAATGGTGAAGAACCTGAGATTTACCAGTGTTTGGAGTTTCTTCTTTCTCAACAGGAACGAAAATTGTAGATAGAACAGTCTACTTTTCTCAGGATTACAGTTCTTTTGGAGCTATTGAAGTAAAGTTCTTTTGAAGTTATTCTCTAAAAATTATATTCTAAATGGAATGATCCTTAATTAAAATATTGAAAAGTCTGACTCTGGTGTTCATAGGAATCCTTAGAAAATGATGTGGACAGAGGACAGTATTTGAATTCATTTCTTCTTCTTTTGGGAAAGGTTTCCTTGGGTTCATATGCAGGGAAAATGCTTTGATTTGTTTTTGGAGTTTTTCTCTGACTGTTAGATGCTCAGTGGTATCAGAAAAGAGCTGCAAATCGAGTTCAGATGGAGGTTACAGGATGGTATGGGGAAAGACATCTGTCAACTAAGGAGAATAGATACCTGAAGGGTGGCTTTTTACAAGCCTTGAAATATGGCTAGGTAAGTTCAGGTCACAGGCAAATATGGCACCTCACATTGGTTCCAGTACATTGGGTTCAGGCAATAGTTTTTACAATGGCAAAGGTACAGGAGCGAAAAGTATTAGAGGATAACAGGGTATTATGACAATAATTGATCCCAATAAATGATGGGCTCTGGTAATGATCATAACAATGGTTAGTATTTATTTAGCATTTAATGAATGCTAGTGTATTAAGTAAAATTTTAAAAAGTAAAGTAAGTAAGCTGGAGTTTGCTATGGCTTGAATATTCTGTGAGCGTATATTACAAAGTTTCTTGTCTTTAATTTAATGCCCACTGTGAATTATTATGATGAAAGCTTCATTTGACTATAGTGGCTAAAGCTGCAGTTTTTCACAGGAGGTAAGAGAAGATAAGGTGAGGTAATTGGGTAGTGCTAGGATTGTATACTGATGGCTTTGTAATGAGTGGGGTCATGGTGTAAGGGCATTTTCTGTGCTAGAATCTTGACTTGAGCTTTTCCTCAGTACCCATAAAAAAAGCAGGTCATGGCTGTGTATACCTGTAATCCCGGAAATGGGAGCACAGAGACAGGCAGATCTGAGTTCACTAGCCCAAATACCAAGCATTGCCCTCAGTGGGAGACTCTTTCTCAAAGCAATAGTGGGTAAAGAAACAGAGGAAATCATCTGCCATCATGCCACACTGCTCTGAGCTCTGCATTTGTGCCCAGGGCATGCACACCCCAATATTCAACACCACCATACAGTGAACAAAAGAGAGAGACACAGATCACAAGATACATTTATGCACATTTCTTTTTTTTTTTTTTTTTCTACACGATTCTGTAAGGCCATCACCAAATACTTCCCCACAACACCTAACTAGAACCATGAAACAAAAGAAACCTCTTTTCTTAATGTTTTCCTTTTGGTGATATTGTGTTCTTACCGACCAACACAGGGGTCATGTTGAGTGTTTTCCTCTGCTGTCCCTTTAACCTTCAGAGTCACCCTCTGTGACTGTCAATAAATGGTGCATGTCAATAAATGTTCACGACACAGTTGGAACTCAGCTCATCACGGTTACAAATTCCATTTCTCTACCAACTCCCATTGACCTTTTTTTTTTTTTCTTGATACCCTGTCTCTATGTAAATAAGGTAACCTGAGCATTTTGGCTTTTAGAAAACATCAGACATTAACAAATGAATGAAGTTGGAACAGTTACGGAGGACAGAGATAGGGAAATGTAACTGTTTCATGTAAGATCAAATTGCTCCTTAGACATCTCTGTTCTGCTTGGAATCATGGGGGCTCAGGTTTCTTTGATTCTATTTTGACCATACTAGTTGACTAGGACTTTTTAACACCAAGTATAATATTAACCAACTGAGATGCTATTTTCTGAATCACTTATAAGTGTGCTTTAAAAAAATGATGAAGGCTGAGATTAGAAGTTGAAAATATTGGAGAAATACAATGTCAACATTGGCCCTCTCTTTTCATTTTGAAACAAGAGAGTGCTGAGGAAAAACAGGTGTAAAACTCATAAGCTGAATTCATTTTCTTTGATGCCAGAACAATCTCAGAGTCAACAACACAATTCTAATAAAAAGTAATTTTAGAGCATCCCAGTTCTTTTCTGTACCTTCTCACATTTTCTAAGATTCATGATTCTTAGACTCCCCACTGAGTCCCACATATTTCCAGTTTCCTGTGTCATCTACCACCTTGTATATACAGCTTATCCTGTATACTACAGTGCATAGTTTTTCCAAGGCTTCTGACCTAAGTCTCTCTGCACTTGTCTTCCTTCTAGCCATTTTCTTGCATCTCAAAGCTACTTTTCTGATAGTATAGGATCCAAAGAGATAAGACAAAAATAGAGTAGTCTACATAGGTTGCATAAGGGAGAAGCCAAGAAAACTCTATCACAGTGACAAACTTTGCCCTATCACTTTACTATGTGCTGATCACTGACTCTGGCAGTAGGAGTTGGAATGAAATGATGTGGGTGAATAGAGCAGCTGCCTCCACGCACGGTGTGGGAGGCATTGCAGGTACACAGGAGAGCAGCCTGCCATTTTGACTTGCCAGCCTCCACTTTCAGATTATCCAGAGAGTCATAAAAAGCTATTTGTGTAAATTTAATTTTGCACCAGAGAATAATCTTAATGTGAGCAGACTGGCCCAATCGGCCCTCAATCATGCACAAATGTTTACTGAGGGGCATGTGTGGCCTCCAGAAGTAATTCATACTCAGTAGTCCAGAATGGAAAGCTCCCATCAGGATAAACAAAAGTTTCTTTCTCGCATGCAAAAAATGAGCAATTGCTTCAAGCCAAAATCTTAGAGTTCATAATCACATCGTATTATACTTTCCTAACCTTAGTGATATTGAAGTCATCTTCAGGGCAGAAAAAGAATGTTTATTAACTTGAGGCCAAATAAATATTTTGGTACTTTACCATTTTGCCCAGAAGAGCAGGGTTTGAGAAATATAATTGATGTTTCACAAATTGAATGCACATTTTTGACTGCAGTGTTTTTCTGTTCAGGCTTAGAATGTCACTTTTAAAAAATGTATTTAAGCAGTGAAAAGTTATGAATCACCTAAAAATTGAAGGTATAACTTTCAGAGAACTCTAGTGCCATGCACAACACTCAGAAGAGGGATATGATAACTGAATTTTCAGAAGAGGGGCTTATTGGCAGGGAAGTGAATTTATACATTGGAGTGGAATAATGAAAATAAAGTTGACTTCACTTTCTCTGTAAGACATGGAGGTACAAACGAATACGGAGCATAGTGACCTTATAAAGCAAGAAGGTGCATGTTGGCTGACATACTGTGATCATAGAGATTCTTGATTTTGTCAAAGTGGTGCAAAAACAGTTGTCATAAAGACTATAAGTGAGTCCCCAGAAAACTCACTGCGAGCTGCAATGCAACAGTTCCTTTATAATTCCTTTGTCTTTGTGCACAGCACACAGACAAAAAGGGAGAAATTTGTGTTTTGTGTTTGAAGCATCAATTTATCAAATGTGAAGCCTAATATTATTATTACTTTCAATATATTATTTATATTTTGTCCCATAAGTAAAAATATACTTCAGATTTTGTTTGGGACATATTGATGACAAGTAAAGATGAAATTCCAGAACTTCATATGTGTGTACATGGGACTGCGTTACTATATTCTGGGTGATAAAGTAGGTGTAAGAAAAATGAGCCACTTCCGGAGAAAGTCATATACACAAAGAAGCTTATACCCACTTCTTGTCTTTCTCCTACACACTGAGAACCATCCTGTTGACACAGCACATGGTCTTCTTAACCACATATTGAAATGCCATTATACAATTGTGAACTAGGAACTGTGTCTGGAACTCTTGAGTACCTACATCCTAACAGCTTCTTCCATCGGGTGTAGCTCCTAAGGGCCTAGAACATAACAACTGGATTGATTCCAAGGTCCTTCCTGTCTTAAATATGTGTCTGTTCTGATTGGTCAAGCTTAGCCACAGATGATTTTTAAAATAATTTAAATTTCAACTCTAGAAAGACACGTAAATATCATAGATTCTTTTGGTGACAGAAGCAGCATGAAGAAAGAGGAAGAAAAAAGTCTGAGATGTGATACATGTTTTGAGCATAAAATGTATGACACCTAGTACATGATCAGATGTGAAATAAAGAAAGAAAGAAAGGAAAGAAGGAAGGAAGGAAGGAAGGAAGGAAGGGAGGAAAACTCTGGGTTTTAGTGTGGCAAAGTGAATCTTTCAGAAAGCTAGTTTGTTAAACATAGTTCCAGGCTGCATAGACTCAGAAAATGGGAACAATTAAAGTTGATTTTACATATACTGAAATTTTTGTTCCATTGCAATATGAAGATTGGATGTTCAGAACAGATTGGATGAAGTGATGTGTGAATGTCCCTTAAGAGAAGGAAGCCCTGCCTGTTAACAGTATTTTCTGGTTTCCATAGTTTGTTTCTTCTCACCATGTCCAAGTTGAGGAAAACATAAATGAAGAGAGCAAATACTTCAGTTATGATAATAACTTTATTATCTTGATTAGGTAACAAATTAATATCTCATGAAATAGCCAAGGCATCCTCCTTCAGTAAACCAAACAGTGGTACATAAAAAGAATTATAACCCATTTCTCCCTTCCTTTTTACTAATAGATTTTTCCATGGATATATTCTGATCATGCCTCTCATCTTCTTAAACTCTTCCCAGATTCTCCCCATCTCCTTACTCACTCAACTTTATGCCCTTTCTTTCTGTCTCTTTTAGACAAACAATAAGAAAAAATGACACCCAGGAAATTCATACATAGAAAAAGTCCCCACAAAAGCAGAACTCCAAAATTGAAACTATGATATTTGCAAAATATTAGAGAATTTTATTTAAGTAGATGAACGTGTTTGATTATTTATTTAAATGTTATCTGATACTTCAGATTTCATAAACACCTAAATTTGAGACAAATTATAAGCTGAGATACATGAGTGTGAGTGCTGTTGATGCTGATATGAAAAATTCTAGCTATTCAATACCTAGAATATAAAAGGCTCCTTTAAATGGGTAAAAATGTATGACTGAAATAATAAATGAATTACTACAAGAAAATATTCAATTTACTAATAATTGTGATAGCAAATATGTAAGCAAGATATATTTCCATTTGTCAAAGTGACAAAGGTTTAAAACTGGTTTTAGTCAGTGTTATGAAGGAAGAGAATGATGCTGACTGGAGAGTAGTTAACTACATGATCTGAAAGGTAGCTTGTGTATCTGTATCAAGAAGACTAAAATGTTCTATGCTTTCTTTGATTCAGCCATTTTGGTTGTAAAATTTTGTCATAGAGAAATAAACAAGAGTTGTAAATGATATCTCCCAAGGACACTCATTTCAGCATTAGCAATCAAGCCCACAAAAGACTGCATGTCTACAAATTAAAAGAATATGGTGTCCTGAATTAAGACAGGGAAGTCACATTCCTAAGTTATATTGTCATGCAATGAAAAGCTTGTAGACACGGTTCTGCCCCCACCAAAGACTTTCTCCCAGAATCTCTGCATGTTTGACCCACTCCCTTTCCCTCTTTCTAGTGTTCAAAATGGCTTTCTAATGATCATGTACTACTATTACCCAGCCTTGTGTAACTAATGGACATTTGCTTTTGAAGACGAGTTGGTTTCCATTTACTAAATCTCTAACCCCAGAAACTCAGTGGAAATGTGCGCGGCATTACTGCTGTCATTTTCCCTCTTGAATTCTCTCCCATTGAAGATGCTGACTTAGGTAACTGGTGGACTGGTTGGCTTATCTTCTGTGATATTCTTTAGAGGCAGGAGAAGGAACTGAGGGAGTGACACCAATGGGGAAGGTTAACATCAGCCTGGTCCAGTTCTTTTCAATTCTTGCAGCTCTTCTTTCCACACTTGTAGACATCAGTTTTGAGATGATATGACAAGCCAGCAGATTATTAAAAGTGGATAATGATAACTATAATTATAAGATTTTGTAAGTATATAAGGAATATACACTGTTAAAAATACACTTACAATCAATCTTTTGGAGTAGAGAAATATGCAGACTCATTAAAAATAAAAAAATTATGACCATGTATACTTTTCCTGAATGTATGTACATGCACTAAATGAGTTCTTGGTACCAATGGAGACCTGAAGTCAATGTTGGACCCTCTGGAAGTAGAGTTATAGGTGCTAGGAGTCAAACCCAGGTATTCTGGAAGAAGAACAAGTGCTCTTAACTGCTATGCAGTCTCTCCAGATCTTGTAACTGACCTTTTAGAAGTTTTATATTTGCAAGTTTTTATAAGGTCTACATAAAAATGAGGGCTTTTGGAAAAGTGTGGATTTACTATTTAGTAGTTAAAAAAAAAAATCTCATGATAGGGCCAGATGATAAGGAAAGGTAATAGTTGTTAGTGACTCAGCCTGTGAAATTCCTCAGGAGGACAGCTTGCTGATGCTGCAAGCTGGTTTGCACAGATGCTTAAAGACATCACCTTGGGTGAGAGTGTTTACAGGCATCTGCCTGAGGCACTGGGGCCAATTCTTTTCCTGATGAGTGGAGAATGCTGCTTGGATGGAGGGGCAAAGCAAACATTGCCTGAATGCTGATTCTTTTTTTTTTTTCCAATATTTTATTAGATATTTTCTTAATTTACATTTCAAATGCTATCCCAAAAGTTTCCTCCCCCTTCCCCCCACCCTGCTCCCCTGCCCACCCACTCCCACTTCTTGGCCCTGGCGTTCCCCTGTATTGGGGCATATAAAGATTGCAATACCAAGGAGCCTCTCCTCCCAGTGATGGCCCTGAATGCTGATTCTTGAGGAGAGATATCCTTTCACCTGTCAGTTGTTTTTGTTGTAACCAGACATATGATTAGGACAGCCAATGATCAGAAACAAGGTATAGAGGGAGAAAATGCTACTCTTGGCAATCAAGAAACTATATTCTTAGTAACATAATAGGAATATGTGAGATCTCTTATACAGCAAGCATCAAGCAAAAATCAATTGTAGAAGCTACAGGGGCAAAAGAATTACTTGAAGTCATTTATCACTTGCACGAGGGGGAAGTAATTCAGAAGGGAACCAAATCTCTGGCCTATACTGTTTTACACAGGACAGTGGAAAGATAAAAAGATAGCAAAGACCATTAACTTAAAAAAGCTCATTTAAGGCAATTGAATTTCCATTCTCTTTGAATTTCTGGGTAGCTACATCCCAACCCCCATCTTATGAAACACATGGTTACAAGGTTCTAGCTTTGCATAATGTTTATTATAATGACAACAGTGTAAGTAGTTTTGTGGTTGGATGCTTACAATCTCCTATTAATGTAACTCATTTACTTAAGGAACTGGCCAACTATATATGCCCACTGTTGTCTCTGTAAAATTTAAATTTTGATAGCTTAGGCACAGATCAATCAATACACCAGATAAAACATATCTTCATTCTTTCAAGTCATTTGTCTGGAATAGTTATATTTTTACACAGGAATGTCACTTCTGTTTTGTCAATCTTGCTATGCCTAAGCAGAAATAAAGCATGAGTGGCATAAATCTGTTCTAAGAACTGTTGTAAACTGTTTTTAATGTTGAAGAAAGGCCCAGTAGTTTTGAAACCATTATTTTGCTAGGCATTGTGATCGCAGATGCTTATACATGTTCCAACCAAACTAGGAAGCAGATAGTTCTATGATAATTGAGAAAATTGGTGCTTAAAAAGAAGTGACATAACCCAAAGGGATGACCAGAGTAAACATAAAAGCAATCCTAATTGTCAATAAAGACATACAGAGACTTCCTGGTAGAGCTGTAAAATGATATTTTTGCTTTGGAAAATAATTTGTTCCTCAGTATTATGCATAAAGCTACTATAAGAGCTAGTACTTCTACTTCTATGTAAATGACCAAGTGAGCTGAAAATGTGTGTTTACATAAACTCTTATACATAAGTTTTCACACAATTATTAATAATTTCCCAAATATTATAATTTTATACAGAAATAGATAAACAAAATACAACATATCTAAACAATGGGATTTTAATTAGTTAAAAAAATCATGAAATACTGATACACATGGTCCTAGTTTGCTTTGCATTGCTATGATCAGACACTGATCAAAACCAACTTGGGGAGGGAGGGGTTTATTTGTCTTATAATTCCATGTCATAGTCCATCATGGAAGTCAAATCAGTAACTCAAAGCATAAACCTGGAGTTAGAAAATGAAGCAGAGAGCGACACAACTTCTGGAACAGGCAGAAGCAACACAGCTTCTGGGACAGACCCAGTTTCGGGCACCAGACATCCAGGCACTTTCCCCACCTGAGGAGAGATGTCTGCCCAGGAGGGCTCTGCCTGCAGAAGCAGGTGAGGGAACCATCTTGGGTCCCGATCCCTCAGAGACCAGTCTGCGCAGGTCAGCTTTCAGACTGTGAAGGGTGAGTGAGCAGACTGCAGAAGCGACAGAGCTTCTGGGACAGGCAGAAGCAACAGAGCTTCTGGGACAGACCTCGTATCAGGCTCCAGACTTCCGGGCACCTTCCCCACCAGAGAGAGGTGTCTGCCCAGGAGGGCTTTGCCTGCCTGAGCTCGTGAGGGAGCCAACTTGGGTCCTGGGTCCCTCAGAGACCAGTCTGTGCAGGGGAGCATACAGGCTGCAGAGGCAAAACATCTTCTGGGACAGGCCCTGTATCGGACCTTCATCTTTAGCCAAGAGGAAGGTCTGAACACCAGACCTCTGTGCATCTTCCCTGCAAGAGGAGAACTTGCTTGCAGAGACTACTCTGACCACTGAAACTCAGGAGAGATCTGGACTTCCAGGAGTGCTGACAGAGGCTAACAGAATCACAGGAGGCTCCAACCAGAGACAACTATAATAACTAACTCCAGAGATTACCAGATGGCGAAAGGCAAATGTAAGGATCTTAATAACAGAAACCAAGACCACACACCATCATCAGGACCCAGCACTCCCACCTCAGCCAGTCCTGGATACACTCGAAAAGCAAGACTCAGATTTTAAATCATATCTCATGATGCTGATAAAGGACATGAGGAAGGACTTTAATAACTCATTTAAAGAAATACAGGAGAACACTCCTAAAGAGGTAAAAGTCCTTAAAGAGGAAACACAAAAATCCTGTAAAGAACTACAGGAAAACTCAACCAAACAGGCGATGGAATTGAACAAAACTATCCAAGACCTAAAAAGGAAAGTAGAAACAATAAAGAAAACCCAAAGTGAGACAACTTTGGAGATAGAAACCCTAGGAAAGAAATCAGGAACCATAGATGTGAGCATCAGCAACAGAATACAAGAGATGGAAGAGAGAATATCAGGTGCAGAAGATTTGATAGAGAACATGGGTACAACAATCAAAGAAAATGCAAAAAGATTCTAACTCAAAACATCCAGGAAACCCAGGACACAATGAGAAGACCAAACCTATGCATAATAGGAGTAGATGAGAATGAAGATTTTCAACTTAAAGGGCCAGCAAATGTATTCAAAAAATAATAGAAGAAAACTTCCCAAACCTAAAGAGAGATGCCCATGAACATACAAGAAGCCTACAGAACTCCAAATAGACTGGACCAGAAAAGAAATTTCTCCAGACACAAATTAATCAGAACAAAGAATCTACTAAACAAAGACAGAATATTAAAAGCAGTAAGGGAAAAAGGTCAAGTAACATATAAAGGCAGGCCTATTAGAATTATACCAGACTTCTCACCAGAGACTATGAAAGGCAGAAGATCCTAGATAGATGTTATACAGACTCTAAGAGAACACAAATGCCAGCCCAGGCTACTACACCCAGCTAAACTTTAAATTACCATAGATGGAGAAACCAAAGTATTCCATGATAAAACCAAACACACACAATATCTTTCCATGAATCCAGCCCTTCAAAGGATAATAAAAGGAAAACACCAACACAAGGACAGAAAGTACACCCTAGAAAAAGCAAGAAAGTAATCTTTAACAAGCCTAAAAGAAGTCAGCCCCAAGAACAGAATCCCAACTTTAACAACAAAAATAACAGGAAGGAACAATTACTTTTCTTTAATTTCTCTTAACATCAATGGATTCTATTCCTCAATAAAAAAGACATAGAATAATAGACTGGCTACACAAACAGGACCAAACATTTTGCTGCTTACACAAACCCACCTCAGGGAAAAAGTCAGACCCTACCTCAGAATAAAAGGCTGGAAAACAATTTTCCAAGCAAATGGTCTGAAGAAACAAGCTGGAGTAGCCATTCTAATATGGGGTAAAATTGACTTCCAACAAAAAGTTATCAAAAAAGACAAGGAGGGCCACTTCATACTCATCAAAGGTAAAATCAACCAAGATGAACTCCCAATTCTGAATATCTATGCTCCTAATACAAGGGCAGCCACATTCATTAAAGAAACTGTAGTAAAGCTCAAAGCACACATAGGACCTCACACAATAATAGTGGGAGACTTCAACACCCCACTCTCACCAATGGACAGATCCTGGAAACAGAAACTAAGCAGAGATACATGGACACTAACAGAAGTTATGAAACAAATGGATTTAATAGATATCTACAGAACATTTTATCCTAAAAGAAAAGGATATACCTTCTTCTCAGTGCCACATGGTACCTCCTCCAAAATTGACCATATAATTGGTCACAAAACAGACCTCCACAGATACAAAAATATTGAAATTATCCCATGCATCCTATCTGACCATCATTGACTAAGGCTGATCTTCAATAAAAACATAAATACTAGAAAGCCAACATTCACATGGAAACTGAATAATATTCTACTAAATGATTCCTTGGTCAAGGATGAAGTAAAAAAATTAAAGACTTTCTAGTGTTTAATGAAAATGAAGCCACAACACATCCAAACTTATGGGACACAATGAAGACAGTCCTAAGATGAAAACTTATTGCCCTGAGGGCCTCCAAAAAGAAATTAGAGAGAGCATACACTAGCAGCCAAACAGCACACCTAGACACTCTAGAACTAAAGGAAGCAAATTCACCCAAGAAGAGTAGACGGCAAGAAATAATCAAACTCAGGGCTGAAATCAACCAAGTGAAAACAAAAAGAACTATTCAAAGAATCAACCAAACCAGGAGCTGGTTCTTTGAGAAAATCAACAAGATAGATAAACCCTTAGCTAGACTCACTAGAGGGCACAGGGACAGTATCCTAATTAACCAAATCTGAAATGAAAAAGGAGACATAACAACAGAACCTGAGGATATCCAAAACATCATCAGATCCTACTACAAAAGGCTATATTCAACAAATCTAGAAAACCTGGATGAAATGGCCAACTTCCTAGACAAATACCAGGTACCAAAGTTAAACCAGGATCAGATTAACAATCTAAACAGTCCCATTTCTTCCAAAGAAATAGAAGCAGTCATCAATAGTCTCCCAACCAAAAAAAGCCCAGGACCGCCTTTAATCCCAGCACTCGGGAGGCAGAGGCAGGCGGATTTCTGAGTTCGAGGCCAGCCTGGTCTACAAAGTGAGTTCCAGGACAGCCAGGGCTATACAGAGAAACACTGTATAAAAAACCCTGTATGAAAAAAAAAAAAAGCCCAGGACCAGATGGGTTAATGTAGAGTTCTATCAGACCTTCAAAGAAGACCTAATTCCAACTCTCCTCAAACCATTCCACAAAATAGAAAAAGAAGGTACTCTACCCAGTTCATTCTGTGAAGCTATGATTACTCTGATCGCTAAACCACACAAAGATCCAACAAAGAAAGAGAACTTCAGACCAATTTCCCTTATGAACATTGATGCAAAAATACTCAATAAAATCCTCGCAAACTGAATCCAAGAACACATCAAAATGATCATCCATCAGGACCAAGTAGGTTTCATCCCAGGAATGCAGGGATGGTTTAATATAAGAAAAACCATCAACTTAATCCACTATATAAACATACTCAAAGACAAAAACCACATGATCATCTCATTAGATGCTGAGAAAGCATTTGACAAAATCCAACACCCTTTCATGATAAAAGTCTTGGAAAGATTAGGAATTCAAGGCCCATACCTAAACATAATAAAAGCAATCTACAGCAAACCAGTAGCCAACATCAAACTAAATGGAGTGAAATTTGAAGCAATCCCACTAAAATCAGGGACTACACAAGGCTGCCCACTTTCTCCCTATCTATTCAAATAGTACTTAAAATCCTAGCCAGAGCAATTCAACAACAAAAGTAGATCAAGGGATTACAAATTGGAAAGGAAGAAGTCAAAATATCACTGTTTGCCGATGATATGATAGTATATATAAGTGACCCCAAAAATTCCACCAGAATTAACCCACTGGGGGATCCATCCCATAATCAGTCACTAAACTCAGACACTATTGCATAGGACAGCAAGTGTTTACTGAAGGGACCCTGATATAGCTGTCTTGTACAGAAATGGATGCTCACAGTCATCTATAAGATGGAGCATGGGGCCCACATTGGAGAAGCTAGAGATAGAACCCCAGGAGCTGAAGGGGTCTGCAACCCTATAAGAGGAACAACAATATGAACTAACCAGAACCCCCAGAACTCATGTCTCTAGCTCCATATGTAGCAAAAGATGGCCTAGTCAGCCATCATTGGGAGGAGAGGCCCCTTGGTATTGCAATCTTTATATGCCCCAATACAGGGGAACGCCAGGGCCAAGAAGTGGGAGTGGGTGGGCAGGGGAACAGGGTGGTGTGATGGGGGAGGGAACTTTCAGGATAACATTTGAAATGTAAATTAAGAAAATATCTAATAAAAAAATTGAAAAAAAATTCCACCAGAGAACTCCTAAACATGATAAACAGCTTCAGTGCAGTAGCTAGATATAAAATTAACTCAAATCAATGGCCTTTCTTTACACAAAGACTAAACGGTCTGAGAAAGAAATTAGGGAACAACACCCTTCACAATAGTCACAAATACTATAAAATACCTTGGTGTGACTCTAACTAAGGAAGTGAAAGATCTGCATGACAATAACTTCAAGTCTCTGAAGAAAGAAATTGAAGAAGATCTCAGAAGATGGAATGATCTCCTAGGCTCATGGATTGGCAGGATTAATATAGTCTAAATGGCTATTCTGCGGAAAGCAATCTACAGATTCAATGCAATCCCCATCAAAATTACAACTCAGTTCTTCACTGAGTTAGAAAGGTCAATTTGCAAATTCATCTGGAATAATAAAAACCTAGCATAGCAAAAACTGTTCTCAACAATAAAAGAACCTCTGGGAGGATCACCATGCCTGACCTCAAGCTGTACTACAGAGCAATTGTGATTAAAAACTGCATGGTACTGGTACAGGAACAGACATGTAGATCAATGGAATAGAATTGAAGACCCAGAAATGAATCCACACACCTATGGTCACTTGATCTTTGACAAGGGAGCTATAACCATCCAGTGGAAAAAAGACAGCATTTTCAACAAATGGTGCTGGCACAACTGGTGGTTATCATGTAGAAGAATGCAAATTGATCCATTCTTGTCTCCTTGTACAAAGCTCAAGGCTAAGTGGGTCAAAGACCTCCACATAAAACCAGAGACACTGAAATTTATAGAGGAGAAAGTGGGGAAAAGCCTCAAAGATATGGGCACAAGTGAAAAATTCCTAAAGAGAACAGCAATGGCTTGTGGTGTAAGATCAAGAATTGACAAATGGGACCTTATAAAATTGCAAAGCTTCAGTAAGGCAAAAGAAGTGTCAATAAGACAGAAAGACCACCAACAGATTGGGAAAGGATTTTTAGCAATTCTAAATCTGATAGGGGACCAATATCCAATCTATACAAAGAGCTCAAGAAGCTGGACTCCAGAAAATCAAATAACCTCATTAAAAAATGGAGTAAGGAGCTAAAGAAATAATTCTCAACTGAGGAATACTGAAAGGCAGAGAAACTCCTGCAAAAATGTTCAACATCTTTAATCATCAGGGAAATGCAAATCAAACCAACCTTGAGATTCCACCTTACAGCAGTCAGAATGGCTAAGATAAAAAATTCAGGTGACAACAGAGGCTGTCCAGGATGTGGAGAAAGAGGAACACTCCTCCATTGCTGGTGGGATTGCAAGCTTGTACAACCATTCTGGAAGTCAGTCTGGCAGTTCCCTAGCAAATTGGACATAGTAGTATCAGAGGATCCATCAATACTTCTCCTGGGCATATACTCAGAAGATGTTCCAACTGGTAATAAGAACACATCCTCTACTATGTTCATAGCAGCCTTATTTATAATAGCCAGAAGCTGGAAAGAACCCAGATGTTCCTCAGCAGAGGAATGGATACAGAAAACGTGGTACATTTACACAATGGAGTACTATTCTGCTATTAAAAACAATGAATTTATGAAATTCTTGGGCAAATGGATATATCTGGAGGATATCATCCTTAGTGAGGTAACCCAATCACAAAAGAAGTCACTTGATATGCACTCACTCATAAGTGGATATTAGCCTAGAAACTTAGAATACCCAAGATACAATTTGCAAAACACAAGAAAGTCAAGAAGAACGAAGACCAAATTGTGGATACCTCATTCCTCCTTAGAATAGGGAACAAAATACCCATGAAAGGAGTTACAGAGACAAAGTTTGTAGCTAAGACGAAAGGATGGACTATCCAGAGACTACCCCACCTGGCAATCCATCTCATAATCAGTCACCAATCCCAGATATCATTGTATATAACACCAAGAGTTTGCTGAAGGGACCCTGATATAGCTGTCTTCTTATGAGGCTATGCCAGTGCCTGGCAAATACAGAAGTGGATGCTCACAGACATCTATATGCTGGAACACAGGGCCCCCATGGAGAAGCTAGAGAAATTACCCCAGGAGCTGAAGGGTTCTGCAACCCTATAAGAGGAACAACAATATGAACTAACCAGAACTCCCAGAGCTCATGTCTCTAGCTCCATATGTAGCAGACGATGGCCTAGTCGGCCATCATTGGGAAGAGAGGCCCCTTGGTCTTGGAAACTTCATATGCCCCAATACAGGGGAATGCCAGGGCCCAGAAGTGGGAGTGGATGGGTAAGGGAGCAGGGCGTGGGGAGGGTATAGGGAACTTTCGGGATAACATTTGAAATGTAAATTAAGAAAATATCTAAAAAAAAAAAAAAAAAAGAAAGAAAATGAAACAGAGATATTAGAGGAAGGAAGTTTACTCTCTTGATTTATCTGGCCTCCTCATTACCTTTCTTATACAGCCCAGATCTGCTTACTCAGGGATAACACTGTCTATAGAGGTCTGAGACCCCCCTGCATTAATCAGCAACAAGAGATTTTTCCCCACAGTCTTTTCACATAACAGTCTGGTGGAGGCAATTCCCCAATTAAAGTTCCCTCTTTCAAGACTGTCAACCTGGCAACCAAGATTAGCTACACCAGTGCTGTAACATAGATGAACCTGATAAACCCTTCGGTAAGTGAAAGAAGCCATGTGTAAGTACCACATACTGGGTGATGATGCCATTTCTATGAAGTGCCTCAAATTGGAAAATCCATACAAAACAAAATTAGATTAGTGGTTGCCAGGGGCTAGGGAAGTGGTTGATGTTGGGCATGGAATTCCTACTAATTTTGAACAAATGGTATGGGATTTTGTAGAGACGGTAATTAAAGAACATCACAAATATGTGAAATACCATTTTTACACTTTATCTACTGTAGTTTTATACCTTAAAGGGGGTAAATTTTATGGTCTGTTAGTTACAAACTAATGATTTTTTTCAAAGATCTCTGTCTTTTTGGAACATCTTTATTCATACATTGGCACCAGTGCTCCAGATCACGAGTTACCACAATTATTACTCGATTTCAGTTGGCGACAGTCAGAGTCATATCCCAATTTATGTTTTACTCCCTGTATTCATTTTAGATTTCTTTACCTTTCTGTATCTGCATTCTTATTTGTAAAACAGAATCTAATAACCTTGTCTCTCCTAAGGGTGTTGTGAGAAATTACAACAGCGTTCAACAAAAAGCAGACTATTTGACCCATCTATGGGACTGTAAAGATCAAATGAGTCTGAATATTGATTGTATTTGTTTTACTCATGTATTTGTTTTAACTTAGTAAGTGCCAGCCACTGTGCTAAGAGCTAGGGAAAATAGGACCATTAGGGACTGCTAACAACAATGAACTTGCTATATAAACTTTATACACTTTCTAGTGAATCTTAGAATTTTATTAAACAGTATTACTGTTTAATCAATGTTAATGTTGCAACAATATACAGTATGAGAAATGTTTCAAAATATGAGTTTAAGTAGATATTTAGTAAAGGATCTATGGGACGTCTGTAGACAGGGCTTAATCATCAGCAAAGTTCTGACCAAGTGATTTAGTGAATGATCCCTCACAACCAAAACAATCTAGAAAATTGTCACATGAAAAGGAGTAATTGATTATATCCTTTTGAAAAGTATGCAGTGTTTTACATTTTTTACTGTTTATGGTTTTCCTTGTTATTACAACCGAGGGAGAGAGTTAATCTGAATCTATGCCCAGCACTTGCAGCCTGGTGAGTTTCATTGCGAAGTGTCTGGCTGGGGAGTGATACTTCATTGGGGACCCTGCAATCAGCTGCCAGACTTCTCTATTTGGATAGTTAGAACTGCCTGTGGGAAATCCTCCAATCTCCTGATTGGAGTGTAAAATCTAGGCTTCCCGATGCCAAGAGGTAAGGGCTCAGAAATGCTTAGGACCAATTTGGAGAGCAACTTCTCCTATAAGTACTCAATAGCTCCAAATCAAAGTCTTTGTAAGGTCCATGTTCAGGAAGGACTAATGATTACCTTGTTTACAAAATAAGGACTTTTAGAATTGAGTCTGTCTCTGATTTCTTTAGAGGCCTTGTGAGTTCCTCACTTACAGGTCTGGAACAAGAAAGACTTGGAATATTGTGTTTCTGAGTGTCTGAGTACTCTTTCTGCTGTTCTAAGTATCTGACCATTTGGCCGGACATGAAATCATCACTCAGACTTTTCTTTGCTCGATCCAAAGGCAGATCTACTCTGCAGTGAAGACAGCCTTTGTCACAGGCTTAGCAATATTGATGACAAGAGAGACAGAGGGTTATAAGTCATGTGAGAAACACTGGATGAGCACAGTAAGCACACACCTTTGCTTACTTATGACAGTACTAAGCTGGCACACGGTGCTAGCCTCAGCACACATTTTGATTGTATTTGCTTTCCCTGGCCTAAGGGGTTTGTTTGTTTTTAACCAGACAAGGTAGATTAAGTAACAGTGATAAATGTCCATTTCAACAGTATTCAGAATCTCCTCTCATTGGATTCTGACGGGCTTCCACATTTAAAGGAATTAAGCCTTGCGTTGGATAGTTTTTCCTACTTGACACAAAAGCCAGAGTCATCTGAGAAGAGAAAACCCGAGTTGAGAAAATGCCTCCATCAAACCAGCCTGTAGGCAAGATTGTGGGAGCACTGTTTTGACTAGTAATTGATACGGGGGCCAGCCTGTTGGTGATGCCACTCCTGGACAAGTGGACTTTGGAAGTATAAGAAAAATATACGTAAGTCATGGAGAATAAGCCATTAGCCAGCATTTCTTCACAGTCTCTGCTTCAGTTCCTGCCTCTGGGTTTCTGCCCTGATTGTATTCCCTAATAATTGACTATGATCAGGATATATAAGCTAAATAAACCCTTCCCTCCACAAACTGATTCTGATCTTGGCCTTTATTCCAGAAATAGCAAGAAAATACATTCCAGCAATTTGTATTTTTAAGAACTATAAACCAGTTGTAATGTAATATAATTTTATAAATAAAACTTTAGTAGAAATATTAAATATTATATTTCAGGCACTGAATAAATTTCAAGATAATAAACAGAACCAGAGCAGCCTTAGAGGAAGACTGAAAGGGGTGGATTTTCTAACTAGTAAATCCATAATTGGCTCATCTCAGCTTGCCACTCGGTTCTCATAAGTCAGCTTGTCTAGGTGCTGGCTACTAGAGATCAACTGTGAATTTTAGATGTTCAGCAAGATGTCAGATGTTGCTTAGACGTTTCCAAGGAAACAGCTTTGCTTATCAGTGCTTGGCTCCACAGAAGAAGCAACTTTAAACACACTGTCTTCTAGATATAGAATCAATCAGCAAGGGTGTTTGTACCTCTGAGGAGTTCCAAAACCCATTTTAACATACAATAATGACAAGAATAAATTCATCTCATGATTTTCACTTGAATTTTGATTTCTGTATTTTGTTTATATTATTTTTATTCTTTCTGAAACAGAATTTCTAGATTAGCGTGGGTTTGGCCTCTTCCATAGTCCAGGATGAAGTTGAACTTCCTATCTTCTGGCATCCCTTTTTGTGGGTCTCCCTTTTCCTCATAGGTTTTGGTCAGCCAGCCCTCAAAGAACAAAGGGATCAGAAGTGGGGACACGGTTCGGATAGCGATGAGTATGATGGAAAGAACTTCCAGGAGTCAGCTTCAGAAAGACAGCTCATTTTATTGTTCCAGGGGCAAGGTATGTAAGTGCTCTTAGGTTACAGGTGGAAAGGGCTGATTGGTCATAGCACAGTGCCTAATTATCATACAGGTGAGAGGGAAGAGCAGTGCTTGCAGGAAACTTTCTACAGGCTCATCTTCCAAATAAGGTCAGGCATCTGTACTTAGGGACACTCTCCAGTTAAGGACAGGTAGAGAAAAGGAAGGCCCACTGAGAGGTAACTCAGAGAGCTAATCTGGACCTAGTGGACCCCTTAACAGCCGGGTTCTCCAATATCTCTCTTGGTGCTGTAATTCATGGTAAGTACCACAAGACAAGCTTATATAGTACTCTGTATGGATGTGTGGGCCTTGAGTATGTTAGAAGAACACTCTACCAACTGAGCTACACCTCTGGCTTCTCAACTTTTTAACACAAAGAAAGGGCTGGTGCAAAACTCCAAGTTTTTAACCATGTGCTTGAGATTGAATGTTCTAATTTTACTCACTTCTTTAGCATCTTAGTGTTACTCTAAGGATGCTGATCTTAAGCTTTTATATTGGAAAAATTCATGAAATAGGCTATTGTAATATAACATCATATGACACATCTGCATGATGATTCTATGAGTGAAGTAATTATAAATATTTATCAAAACTTCTGAGAATATAAATTAGAGCATGTTCCATAGAGCCTTGTATTTTAGTAAAAGTCAGAAAAATATCCTAGACAATATTTAAATCTGAAATGACAAACAAGTATGAAGAGATTTCCAGCTGAATTAAGTACGCCATCAGATTCTGCCATAAGTGTTCCATGAATCTCCAGTAACCTTATTTATAGAACAATAGACGTGGCCAACAGTTGGCAGGAATGCTGCAGGGTTGCACTGGTAAGCCCACTTTGTCTCACTGATCATTGCCTGTGCATATATAGACTTCTCTTACAGCTGAGGGTAAACTCATAGAAAACACACTTTAGCAGATAATGGATTATCATTTTAGATAGTTCTTTTAAAGATAAAAAGAAAAACATTTTAAATAATTCTTTTAAAGATGAAAAGACTTTGTCTTTTTGTTCTACTAGAGAATACAGGAATATGGTTTACAAACAGGGCAAAGACGAGGACCAGGAGATGGCTGGTGGGTTAGGGTGACTTCTGCCAGACCTGCTGATCTTGGTTCAATCCTTAGGAACTGACTCCTGCAAGTTGACCTCTCATTTCCACACGTATCACAGCACAGGCATATCCAACATGGGATCATCTCCTTCGTGTGTGTGTGTGTGTGTGTGTGTGTGTGTGTGTGTGTGTGTGTGTTTGTAAATTATTGGCAAATGTTTGCTGTTATTAATTCTCTTTTATATTCTGTAGGAATTGTATGCATGGATTTCATCTTCTCCCATGTACCAAATTCTAAGACAATGCCATTCATTTTTAAATTGTCTACTTTTAACCTCCTGATCTGTTTACAAAGCATCAGCTCTGAACTTACCTAGTACATGCATAGTTATCCTCCTTATTGTACAGGCTCACCTGCAATATCTTGGAGTCCCCATTAAAGTCCTCATCAAGTCTTCTAGTTTCCACCTGGACCGTTTCCTTCTTTGTTTGCTGCCATCGGTAGAACTGCTTTTCTGGTGCACACTCATCCTCATATCTTGTCTGAATCACTCTACCAGTTTCCACCAGTTCTTCATATATTTCCCCATTTCCACTCATCCTATCTATTTTGTCATCAAAAATCAAAATGATTAAAAGAAAGAACATCTACTTCAAGCCATTTAAAGACCACTTGTTTTTAAGAGTTAGACACAAATCCTCACCAAGTGATAGAGTTGAACGTGGCTTGTGTTTGCAAGTGCCCATTTTGACTAAGCCTTGGTTCCTGGGGTGACTGTGCTGGGTGGTGGTGGGCAGGTGAAGTTAAAGGAAAGTTCTCGAGATCATCAATGGCAATAGCTTTGAAGAGGAGTGTGGAACTTCAGTATGACTTTCCCACTCAAGGATGAAAACTCGTGTATTCACACACAGACACACACAGACACACACAGACACACACAGACACACACAGACACACACAGACACACAGACACACACAGACACACACACACACACACACACACACACACACACACACACACACACACACACACACACAAACTCTTTTAATATGATGTCATTAGAGCCAAGGCATCCATTACCAGACCTGGGCCTAGGAAGGTGCCTTGCCCTTGAATCTCCGAGACTGAGCTCAGCAATCCTTTCTATTTTTGTAAGATTGGCAGTTGTGTTGGTTGGTTGATGTCAGCAAGAGGCAAGTTAGAATTATCTGGGAAGAGAGAACATTAATTGAGAAAATGCCTCCTTCAGACTTGCCTGTAGGCAACGCTGTGAGGCACTTTATTGATTAATGATTGATGTGGGAGGATACATCCCACTGGGGCCACTCCTTGGCTCCAAGTCTTCGATGAAATAAGAAAGCATGTTAAATAAGCTATGGGAAGCAAGCCAGTAAGCAGAATTTTTCCATGATCTTAGCTTCAGTTCCTGCCTCCAGGTTCCTGTTTTGAGCTATTGTACCTAATTACCCCAGCGATCAAGTGTGAGAGTTATAAGCTGAAATAAACACTTTCCTTCTCAAGGTGTATTTGATGGTGGTATTTTATCATAAAAATCATAAGTAAGACAGCAACCACAGGTCATTTGCTATGAGGATAATGATGATGATATTCAAAGGTTTACTAATAAATAGAATTCTTAAACCTCAGTATCATTTTTCTCTACCTTTGTTAGGTTTACTTCTGCTGAGATAAAACATCATAACCAAAGCAACTTGGGAGAGGAAAGGGTTTATCTGGCTTAAATTTTCTATGTCTCTGTTTATCATTGAAGGAATTCAATACAGGAACTCAAACAGGGCAGGAATCCGGGCAGGCAGGAGGAGATGCAGAGGTCATGGAGGGGTGCTACTCACTGGCTTGTTCCCAATTACTTGCCTATTCTGCTTTTTTTTTTTAGGAACCCCTGACCAGAGGTGGCCCTACCTACAATGTGCTGGATCCTTCCACAGCAATCCCTAATTAGTAAAGTGCCCTACAGGTCTGTCTATAGCCTGATCTTATGGAAAAATTTCCTCAACTGAGGCTCCCTCCTCTCCAGTGAATCTAGCTTGGGTCAGGTTGAACTTAAAAAGATCTTGGTCTCTCTGTCCCCAAAATTCTAATTCTTCAATTTATCATTTATATTCTACTAAATACTTTATATTAATGCCAAAAATCTGATCTTAACTTTTTGAAGTCCAACTTCAAAGTTAAGGTGTAGTTTGAACTAACCCATAACCACAGAGCTCCCAGGGTCTAAATCACCAACCAAAGAGTACTCATGGTGCAACTCATGGCTCCAGCTGCATATGTAGCAGAGGATGGCTTTGTGGGTTATCAATGGGAGGAGAGGTCCTTGGTCTGTGAAGGCTATATGCCCCAGTGTAGGAGAATTCCAGGGACAGGCTGTGGGAGTGGATGGGTTGGTGACCAGGTGTGGGGGGGGAGGAGATAGGGGGATTTGGGAGAGGAAACCAGGAAAGGGGATAACACTTGAAATGTAAAAAAAGAATATATATATATAACATCTAGTTATCAAATACATGGGGCATGCTAGTCCTAATCAGAGAAGACATCTCAGAGCTGCCAGAGCATTCTACTAATTATGTTGTTGCTTTTTTTTCCTTTGAAGCTGTCTGACAAATTTGGAGATCATAAAGTGAGATTTGCTGTTTGTGCCTTAAATTTATTGCAAAACAAATATTTTTTTCATGCTTGTCTTCCTTGTACATAATATAAAGCTATTATTTCCATTGAACTTACCTGTGAAAGGAGCAAGAGATACTCACTAATTGAAACATTTAAGATATACTATGGGTCTTGGAGAAATGATTCAGTAGTTACTGCTGCTCTTGTACCTGTCCTGTGTTTGGTTCCAAGCACTCACATCAGGCAGCTCACAACTGCCCGTAACTTCGGTTTCTGAGGACTTGACACCCTTCCTCTATGGTCTTTGATGTCACTCACAGATACACGTAAACAAAAATAAATAAGCCTTTTAAAATAAGAAAACAGTGTGAAAATATAGTCTCATCACCAATCTATTATAGAATTTGAGACTGATATTATAGTATGTATAAGTCTAAAGAGTGTTTCCTTTGGGATTAAAGTCCCCAAAGTGGTACACAGCAACTTTCAATGAATTCAGTTAAGAAGCATTGTTAAATATTTTAAAATTAAGAATTGAGTGAATCCAAATAGAATCAATTACATAAAAAGACTCAGAGAACATAGTGCCTTGCTATATTTGCTTTATATATTCTTTGTTTGGGCATATATGACTTCTTCAGAATATCTCAAAATGCCTAATATTGCTGGAGAAAGAAGCCATCATTGGCATTGGATTTCCAGGGTAGCTGTTTACCTAGTGTGTTGGATTTGGACGCCATGGAGATTATCAGTAAAATATGTCCAGACAGGTGTATTTAATCTTCAGATTAAATCTTCTGATGGTGTGATGCTTCCTGCAGTAGCAACTGTGCACATCACTGCTTTTGTAAATGCGCACACCATGCAGAAGGTAATAAATGAAGCTTTGGCCATTATTTAGTCAGCGATTGGCATTTTTCAGGAATATTTTGTCCCTTTCTTAAAGACATCTACCCTCAAAATTGCCCAGGGTGGGACTATTTATATCACAGAAATTGGCAAATGCCACAGAACAGGACTGTCATTACTGGGAAGCCAGTTTCAAATCATTTATCATCATAGGACTGTCTGGAAGCAATCTCATTTATTAGATTACTTTCCAAAAGAGCTGGAGGATAGAAAGAGGCTAATGGAATCCCTCAAGGTGAGAAAGACAGAGTGGAGACACAAAAGATCTCAATAATTATGTCAGTGACTTCCAGGATTTTGAAATCAGAAATTCCGTTGTGGCAGTGGTAATTCTAACATGCTTCCTTCAAGCAATGGGCTGAGTAGAGCAGCCAGCTGGAACTTGAGCCATGACCCTGGCTATCATTTTGGAGGTTATTTAATCGAGAGAGAAAATCTTCCTCTTTATATTAGTTTCTTTTCTCGTGAGATCAGATACCTGGCATAAAGCAGCTTAAGGGAGGAAGGAAAGGTTTAGTTTGGCTCACAGTTTGGGGGGATGACCATGGGGAGTGAGGGATGCTGCTTGCACTCTGCCTGTTGTCCAAGAGAAAGGGGAGCCCAATGCTACTGATCACATATTTTCTGCATTTTTTTTTACAATTTTTATTCACTCCAGGACTCTAGCCCATGTCATGTTCAGAGAGGGTCTTTCTTCCTCAGTTAAAGCTCTCTAGAAATACTCTCACAGATGTGTCTTTATTGGTCATCTTGACAGTAAAGATTAATTATCATATTCTTTCACTTAATTGAAAATTTATTTTTATTTTTACTTAACACATTTTATTATGCACCTTTATGGGATACAGTCTGAAGGTTCAGGACATATATTTGTTTCATACTGATTAAATTCAAGCATTCGGTGAATGCTTCACCTTGAGTTCCTAACCATTTTTTTTGTTGTTGTTGCAAGAATACATGAATTATATGATATAATTTTAGCTGCTTATTCCATCTTTGAAACTACATTTACAAGTGTGATATCATAATGGGTCACCCATGATGAGCTTCAGATTTCTTTTTTTTTTTTTAAATTAGGTATCTTCTTTATTTATATTTCAAATGTTATCCCCTTTCCTAGTTTCCCCTCTGAAAAGTCCCTATCCTCTCCTCCTTTCCCCTGCTCCCCAACCCACCCACTCCCAATCCCAGTCCTGCCCTTTCCCTATACTGGGGCATAGAACTGTCACAGGACATAGGGCCTCACCTCGCATTGATGACCTACTAGGACATCCTCAGCTACATATACAGCTAGAGCTACATGTCCCACCATGTGTTTTCTTTGATTGATGGTTTAGTTCCAAAGAGCTCTGGGAGTACTGGTTAGTTCATATTGATGTTCAGAGGAGCTTCAGATTTCTAATAACTTCATGTCTGTACTGGCTAGTTTTGTGTCAACTTGACACAGCTGGAGTTATCACAGAGAAAGGAGCTTCAGTTGAGGAAATGCCTCCATGAGTTCCAACTGTAAGGCATTTTCTCAATTAGTGATCAAGGGGGAAAGGCCCGTTGTGGGTGGGACCATCTCTGGGCTGGCAGTCTTGGGTTCTATAAGAGATCAGGCTGAGCAAGCCAGGGGAAGCAAGCCAGTAAGGAACATCCTTCCATGGCTTCTGCATCAGCTCCTGCTTCCTGCCCTGCTTGAGTTCCAGTCCTGACTTCCTTGGTGATGAACAGCAATGTGGAAGTGTAAGCCGAATAAACCCTCTTCTTCTCCATTTGCTTCTTTGTCATGATGTTTTGTGCAGGAATAGAAACCCTGACTAAGACAATGTCTTTGTTTCTTTTTCAGTTATTGTCTTCAAATACTTTGACAAAATCAACATCTAGGAGAAGATGTTCATTCTGGCTCCAGTTTTTGGGCTATTGCTTATCATGCTTGGGAAGTCACAGTAGCAGGAGATTGAAAGAGCTGGTCTCATTGCATCCCATGGTCCAGAAGCAGAAACAGAGAAACACATGCTGGTTGTTCACCTACTACCCAACCTACTTTGGGAATGGATGGTGAAACCTACCATATGTAGGTCTTCACATTTTAGTTCACATGAATATGACAATGTCCCACAGCTATGCCCAGAGGCCTGCTTTTGGTTAATTCTAGATTCTATATTATTGACAATGAACATTAATTGAAGTGGAAACTTAAGGGTTCTTTGGAAAGTCAACTGTGTTGGATGGTGTTCTGCTGGAGCGAACACTTGAAGTAGTGTTTTTCTGAAGTGAACACAGGTGAAAGACTAAGGAAGACTCCCAAAGGAACTTTTCACTGAAACAGACACAGGAGAGAATGTTCTGGTAAAGCAAAGATGTGAAAGGACAGTCGATGAAGGATTCTTTGCTGACAACACACATGTGTTGGTTCACATTGTGTGGTTCATCTCTATTTGTCTGTCCTCCTTGGATTTAGGCTGATTGGATTCACGTGCTGAGGCAAGACCCCTGCTGCAGTAGGGCACGTGGAGGACATGTGATGTTTCAAAGGTCTAAATAGGACTCGATAGAGTGACAGAGAGAGAGCTCAGCTTGCTTATAGAGCTAGCTGTGCAATGCTTGGGTCTCGAGTTTTCGCTGATCTTAGCTTCCCTGAGAGAGGCATAGCTGAGAACTTCTCTTGGTGTTCCTGCTGACTTGTGCTGAAGCTGAGGCCTGGCTGTCTCTGCTAGGTAGTGCCCCTACTGCTGATTCCTGTTTGCTATCCAGACTCTACCAAACTGGACTGCTGGTGTATCTGTGAATAGTTTGTGAGTGGATTGAGCTACTGCCTGCTTACCTGTGAACTGAACTGCCGATTTCCAGACAACCCAGCTGGGAGTTGCTCTAGGGAAGCTTTCTAAACAGGTCCACTTCCTCTGTATCCTTTCTTTCCCACACACAACTTCTGGTGGGTGGTGGGCTAAAATAGAGGTTAAAGCACTTAAGAACCATCAGTAAAAATAAAGTTTGACAAAATTAAAGTTACAATTAACCATCACACTTTTAGACGCGTGAGATTTTATCTTTGTTCCTTCCTTCTTTTTTTGTTTCCTTCTTTCTTTCTTTTTTTGCCCGTTTGATGTGTGTGTGTGTGTGTGTGTGTGTGTGTGTATGTTGTATGCATTTATACAGATATGTTTGCCCATGTTGTCACATATAAGCCAAATACAAAAGTTAGGTGTCTACCTGAGTTGTTTCTCCAGCTTGTGGTTTGAGACAGGGTCTCTCCCTGGAGCTCATGGTTTTGGATAGAGTGGCTGACCAGTTGACCCCTTGATTGCCTGCCTCCAACCCCAATGCTAGAATAAGAAATATGGTAAATGTGGCCTTTTAAAATATATCTTTCTATAAATAGAGGAAATGGATGTGTAAACAACAGTGGCTTAATTGAGTAGCAGAATTATTCAGAAATTTCTTCCTTATGTGGAAAATACTCATATTTATGTTTCAATAATTCACATTAATTTTTATATTACTTACTGTTTTAAAAATATTTATTGAACTTCTACTTTTACTAGCCTTGAGTAAGTTTCTGAGAATGATAAATATAAAGGGTGAAGATATTTCCCGTGTATAGAGTATAGTTACATTTTTACAGAAATTGAAAATAAAAAAATTGAATTAAAAATTAGCATTTTATTGGAAAAATAAAATAGCTCAGAATTATCTTCATTTTACCTCTAAAATATGAGTTAAAATATGCTGTTATTTGTAGGAAATGAGATAATCACTATTTTAATGTGTAGTAGCATGATACAAAATAATTATATATATTAGACTAATTGTAGTAACTGTGTAGGCACTATAATTAATTTAGCTTAAGTGTAAACCAGAAAGTATCTATTCAAAGACTTGACTAACTCTTCCTCATGAGTCAGGGAGAATGAAAAAAATCATAGCAATTACCTGGAAAACAGAACTCCAAAAGAATCAAGTTAAAATCATTAGAATACTTGAATAATTTTATACTTAATAAAATATATTTTAATAGTGTATGGCCTATTAGGAATAGAAAACGATGACATAGAAGAAAATTAAAAACAGGCACAGTTGAAATACCTTAATCAGGACAGGGGAGATGGCTCAATGTTTAAAGTACGTGCCACACAAGCATGAGAAGCAGGGTAGGGGTCCCCAGAAGCCATGTGCACATTGGGTGTGGGTTCCCAACTGGGATTCCAGTGAATGGAAGGTGAAGACAAAGGATCTCTGAAGTAAGCTGACTAGATGGATTAGTTCATGTTGGGGAACTCGAAGTTCAATTGAGAAATCCTGCCTCAATGAGCAAGGTAGGGAATAATGGAAGAGAGTATGTGTCAACTTAAGTTCCATACGTACACACATACATGCATAACTGCACACATATATCTGCACCCATGCACATGCAAATATACATACACACATGCATGCAAATACACACACGCACACACACACACACACAAACATAAGAGAAAAAAATATTCAACAAAACTCTGTAACTTAAATCATATCTTCTGTTTTGTGATATTTTAACATCTTGGGGTCTCATGGACCTTGGGGAGATATCATTATTCTCAGGACTATTTGCTAGTAAACAGCTTGCCTGAGAATACATGCTAGTTAATCCAACCAGCTAATCTGGTCTTTGAACCAGCTCCTCTAGCAGGCTTTCATAAGGCATGAGACAATGTTCTTCTGTCCCAATATTTCTAGCACCATGCACCGTATCACTAGGGATCACTGTTACAGACCAGAGACTACAAAACTATGTGAATTAAAACCAAACCTAAATGGCTTACTGTTTAATCATTAAATTAAAATACATAGTACTCATATCCAGCCTTTCTCTTTGCTACTTTTGCCTCCCCTCTGGGTCTGTGCATCCTTTTGTGGCCTTGCATGATATGATTATTAGTCTGTGTGGCATATCAGTCAAAGTAATTCAGAGAAGCAGAATATATTGGAAACAACCTATCATCTATCTGCATCTATCTATCTATCTATCTATCTATCTATCTATCTATCTATCTATCTATCTATCTATCTATCTATCTATCTATCTGCAAAGGCTCCATACTGGTCCATAAGGCTAAGTATCAAACCTATTGTCTGCAAACTACAGAATCAAGGAAGTCAGCAGGGTAGATTAAATACTAAGGTCAAAGATGACAATGGTGTAGACTGTTATCAGGGCTCTAAAGGCTCCAGAACCTCAGATTGGGTTAGGGGGAGAAGATGATAAATATTTCAGTTAAGCTCATAGGCAGATATAACCAATTTCAAGATTTTCTTTCTTTCTTTCTTTCTTTCTTTCTTTCTTTCTTTCTTTCTTTCTTTCTTTCTTTCTTTCTTTCTTTCCTTTTTCAGGTGTTCACCAGCTTAAATGAAGGCTCTGCATGGAGAGGACCATTTACCCCAATAGCCCACTGTTGTGAATGCTAATGCTTTCCATCATACACACATAACCAATCGTGTCTATCACCATTCTGTGCATACTTCAGCACAATCATGTTGATATATACAACTATCTACTGCACATGGTATGTAAACTCTACTCTTAAAACTGTATGTATTGCAGTTATCGCTTAATTTGTTGGCCTCAGAATCTCTGAATAAAAACAAATTCCCAGGTACTTTTGCAAATAAGGTCATATCAGTAGAGCAGTCTCAGAAGGAGGTGATATATCTATCTGAGTTGGCTAGCAACCCTTTTGGTAATGTGAATTAAACAACTGAACAGAAAGGGATTGATTCAGTGACCTGACAGAAGGGTACCAGTGACAGAGATAGGGTGATATTAATTACCAAAATGATTATGCAGTCTATTTTGGCATCCACCTAGGGTCATATCTGACAGGGACAGTAATCCTCAACCTACATGTTAAGTCTCAAGCAAAGATATCTCTTATTGTTCTTAAAGCTGAGTGAATGAACTGATAATAGAGATCTATCTAGAAACTTGATAAAAAGCAGCTGGTATGCACAGTGTTCAGCTGAAACCCCTGGGGGTGTGATACTGGGACTGCTGTCCTGTCTCTGCTTTTACATGCATTTGTTGCAAGACATACCTACCCCTGATTCAATAGCATTGCCAGTGAGTAACCTTTCTATCATTACTATGTCATGAAGTTGGCACAATAGCTTTCTTGTTTCTTCTCTGAGAGAAGAGGAAAAGGAAGCACAGAGAGATAAACAAACTTGTTGTGTCTGAATGGATGCAAATCCACTGTAGCAACTCAGTGGACTGCAAGCTCATTAAGCATAGCTCCCCACAGAGCAGAGACTCTCCTGAAGCCTCTTTCCTTATACATGCAAGACACCCAAATTCTAAAAGCCAATACTCTTAGTGAATACTTCCTTTGCTTCCTCTCTTTGTGTTTCTTGTGTCTTCTTTTCTTGTGTTTTCTTCTATCATAATCTATATTGGTTCAAACTGACTTAAATTGATCTCAGTTTGTCTTATACAACTAAAGTTCTGTGAAGGGACCATACCTTGGGTTTTTCAGTGGCATTATTAAGAATCATGTTATTTTTAACTCTTTAATTGCACATGATCAGTTGAGGGAAGTTGTGTGCATGCTGGTGTGCTTCTTGACTTGAGAAGACATGGGAAAGGACAAAGAGACAATGTGCTGTGTCTATATCCTAGACAGATATGCAGAGAACAGTGATCATTGTGTGAACTGGCCTTTACATCATTTATGCATTGCACAGACCTGTAGGCAAGATATTTGGCAAATCAAGCATTAATTTTTTTAATCAATTCATTGGTATTGTAATTAGAATTGAGAACGACCAAGGGCATTGAAAACAGTTTGGAGTCTAGCATTGTTTGTAATTTTTTTTTCTTGACAATAGCATACACCAATCATCTATACCCATTTATGTCTCATGGTAGACTAAATCCGTGATATAGTGCTTTACATGCTGGGAGCACAGCTGTGTTTGGCATATTGTAGAAACAACAGTGAGTCCTCAATGAATGGCAGTCGTTTAGGACTTCTGGCTGGCCTTTGATGTTCTCTAGATTTTGCTGTGGATCTCTCCATACAGTATTGAATGCCCTTTCAGGGATTAACAAAAGATACACAACACCTGAGAAAAAACTTCTGTGGTCACTGAATGAGAAATGCCAGATGAACAATTTGAACATCGAACCAGAATGAAAGCACTCCACATCACTCCTCTAGAAAGGATCACAAATGAGACAATAGTCTTCTAGCAGGAACAACTAGAGATGGGAGAACAGAGGAGCACCAGGCAGCTACTGTGATGCGGCAGTATAAGATGCTTCACTGCTTCATGCTTTTCCAGGCGTAATAGCTGTTAGGATTTAATCGGGGACAATAGATCTCTTATTCTTAATCTTTTGGGCTGAAATGTTCATCTATTAATGTGTTGGACAAAAAGATCACTTGGAGAGGAAAAATGTATGTGTCAAAATGTCTGTAGAAATTAGCTTTTAGCAAAGTAGTTTCTGGGGTGTTGAGAAGACAGTGAAGGTCTGAGACTTATCAGGGGATAGTTCTACATGTTGCTGGTATTCTTTGAGGAGAAAAGTGACTTATATTGAGACTGAATTAGAAAAACTCCAGGTACTTCATGGTCCCTGACTCATAGCTCCAGCATCTTCTACAAGGTCGATGGTAACTTCTCTCTGGAACTCTCCCAACTTCACAAGGATATAGATGAACCCTAGGCAAGAGTTCTCTACATCATGTCTTTCACAAGAGAAGTAAGTCAGTTTCCATGGCCATCTCATGAATTTTGTAATGCTCATAAACATTGTGTAGGGAGACATAATAACATTAAGGTCATAAAAAATTTATCAGAAACACTTGCTCTCACTTAACTGTAATAATTAAGAAACTCTTTGCCAATAGATTGCCTCCTGTAATTGATAGGCTTACATTTCCCTTTGGAGTCCCAGACCCTAACAGACAAGATCTCCCTTGCAGAAGAGCATCTGAGAGAGTTTCCATGTTGTTATTGAGTTCCAGTGGCCTAAGCCCCTGCTTGCTTGTGTATGCATCCATACTTGTTGTCTGCTGGGTAGCCTGTGATTCCCCCACCTGACCTCTGTTCTGCTCTAGAGATTGATTGGTTTCTGTGAACAAAATCAATCCTATACTTTGATGGTCACTGTGCTGATGATGGTTATAGGTGGGTGACATTTGGGTGAGCAGACAAAGGAGCTTGAATGTTCTCAG